>ML796638.1:252252-292593 GCA_009831015.1 Picea engelmannii
TGATAAAATATGTAGTTACTTAGCTTTGCATGTAGCTTATAGCCTCTCAAAACTTGCAGCACCATTCTTAAATGTTGTGCATGCTCGTCTTTTGTCTTTGAGTAGATGAGAATGTCATCTAAGAAAAGAATTGCAAACTTGTCTAGGTACTCCCTAAACACACCATTCATTAGGAACATGAAAACAACTGGGGTATTTCATAGTCCAAAAGGCGGTACCGTAAATTCATAATTCTCATATCTTGTCTTGAATGTTGTCTTGTTGATATCCTCTTCCTTTATCCTCACTTGATGATAACATGATCTCAAGTCAATCTTGGAAAATATTCTTTCACCTCTTAGATGATCAAAAAGATCATCAATCCTTGGCAAAGGATATTTGTTTTTTATTGTGACCTTATTCCACTGTCTAAAATCAATACATAGCCTTAAGGTCCCATATTTCTTCTTCGCAAAAAAAACTAGGGCTCCCCTATGTGACACACTTGGGTGTATATACCCCTTCTTCAAAATCTCTTCAAGCTACATCTGAAACTCTTTCAATTCTAGTGTACCCACTTTGTAAGGTGTCTTGGACATTGGGGTAGATCCTGGCACTAAATTAATAGATATTTAAATGTCCCTCTATGGTGGAAATCTTGGTATTTCCCCAGAAAAATATTCAAAATGTTTCAAAACTGGATGGTCTTCAATACTTGCCACTTTATCTCTGGTCTCCTCTTCCATATGGGCTACAAAATTTGACATCCCTTTCTGAAACTCTTTTTCAATTGCATGGATGAAATTTCTCTAACAGGTACAACTCTTGGAATGCCTTAAATCTTGCCTTGATGCCCTCCCTCATCAAGACAAGTTATTGTCTTGTTATAATAGTATAGGACAACATGGTGTTTTTCCAACCAATCCATGCCAATTAGGAAGTCATATGAAACCAATGGTATGATTTTCACATCTACCTTCGTCTTGAGTCCATTCATTTCTATCGAACAATCTTTAACCAACTCATTGATCTCTCTCTTAGCCCTTGTGGCTAACTAAACTAGCCAAGATTTTTTATGCTTACTCCTTTTCAAGTGAAATCTTTCAATAATGTTAGAGTTTATGTAACTATGAATAGCTTCGGAATCAATTAAAATGGATATGGGTTGGTTATCAATATTACCTTCCATTTCAATCATGGGGGATTGATACTCTGCTTGCTTGTTGTCCAATGATGCATAAATACTTGGCATGTTTCTCCCATGTCTTCAATTGTTTTAGCCTCCTTAATGTTTTGGGAAATCCTCATTCTTTCACCTTTGAAAGGGAAATCCCTATATAAGTGATTTCCCTCATATCCCCAACATTGTATAGGTTGTCACCTTGTCCTTTTCCCAAATGAATCTACTATCTTGCGCTCATTATGGGTTGATTTTCCTTGCTAATTTTTTTGGGAGTTGTTCTTGAAAAAGGGTGGCTTAAAACCTTTCTAACTTTGATCCCTCTTTCCTTTTATCTTGTCATTCCAAGATTTTTGGAAGACATGCCTCCCTCTGCTCTGCTCATAGAGACGTTTTTCTCTTCTTATGGTCTCCTCCAAAGTCTTGGGGTTATCGTATTGTATATTTTCACTATAGAAGGAGGGAAACCCACTCAAAAATATTTGTATTTTTACTTTCTCGTCCTTGATGAAATCAACGTACTTTAGCAACTCAAAGAACCTCTTCTAATATTCATCCATTGTCATTCTTCCCAACTTAAGTTCAAAGAACTCTTTCATAATCCTCTCATAGTAATTCTTAGACAAATATTTCTCTTGGAAATATCCTTTGAACTTTCTCCATGAGACCTGCCTCTCATCAAGTTGTTTTGCTTGCTTAAGATGATCCCACCACATGGTCGCCTTTCCTTGCAAGTGGTAGGTTGTAACTCTTGCTTCTACCATGGAGGGATAATCATGTAGCTGGAAATATTTCTTCAATTCCAATAGTTAGGCCTAGGCCTCTTCTCCCTTCCTATGCTCACCATTGAAATTTGGTGGCTTTATTTTCCTGAGTTTAGCTTGCAATATGTCTCCCTCAGGCCTTCTCCTATGTCTCCTAACAGGAGACACACTTGGGTTGCTCCCTATCCCTGAACTAGGATGATCTCTCTTGGTGGATTTCTCTGAGGAATGATGTCACCTTCCCATTCTCCTTTATCACCTATCATTACCATGCCCATCCCTTTTTCTATGGGATTTGGATTATGTCACTTGTCTAGCACTAAATACTTGCTTTGTGCCAGAGTCCTTGTTGGCTTGGCTCTGTAGCATATTCAAAATATGAATTATCTCTTCTTGAGATTTCATAATATTTTCATTATCAACCCTATAGCTCTAGACTTCTCTCTACACACTTCTCATAGTTATAGGCTCCTTCCTACCTCTTCTTCCATTAGACTATGTCTCAGCATTTCCCATGTTGACATGTACACCTCTGATATCTTCCTAATGGATGTAGGACCCTTAGGCATCCTCCATGACTATGGTTCTCATACAAGAACCAGACTGCATTCCTAAGCTTATAAATTATGAAATAAAATGTGCATGCAAATAATTTTTTGTTAGAAAAAAATATATATGTATGCACAATTCTGGGAAAAATGCATAAATATTCTACTCTTTAATTCCACCAGTCATCTTCTTTTGCAATTGACTATAACTTAAAATACCTAGATCTATTTTATGGGTTGATATATGGATCCTCATATCCAAGATATTTTCAATGACTAATTTCTTGCTCAATTATAATCTCTGAACAGAAAGTTATAGGCATCTAAATATTGTTAATTCACCCCTTTTGCACACTTTTCATTCTTGTGCAATTAATCCCAGACACCAACTTTTGTTACTTGTAAAGGTAAATATGTCAGGAAATAGGGAAAATTTTGTATGAGACATAGATAAAAGTGATGAAATGTAATTCATAACAACTCTCATATTTTCAATTTGATGGTTCAATAAAAAACTTCCACAATCTGGAAATGACAACTTTGTCCTTTTTCACCCCTTTTTCCATGCTTAGAATTTTTAGCCAAACTCGTTATCTCCCAAACTGCACACTTCTAGAAAAAATTCACTAAACCAAATTTGTTTCGCTTGATTAATATACAAAATGTTGATTAAATAAAAAATTTCATATTTTCCATCTAAGGACCCCTTTCCTCCTCTAAAAATCCTAAAAATCCCCAAAAAGTGGCCCGGAATAGTGGATTTTGACCTATTTTAGCACATCCACTCCAAATTCCTTAGAATCTAGAAAATTCCTTCATGGAGTGTTTTCATATCTACTTTTCTAACACTCTATACAAGTTTCAACAGTAATTGTGCTCCTTCCACTCAATTTTACCCTGATCTTTAAAACATGTAATTTGCATTTTCTGGGAAATCATAGCATAATTGGCCAGTGGCTCTCTATGGCACTTTTAGAGCCCTCAACACTACAGAAAAAACCCAAAAGTTTCATCTCAATCCAACTTGATCACTCTAGTTATTTCAAAATACGTTTTTGGCTCCATACTTGTTTTTTTTTATAGAGACTATAGGACAATTTTTCCTGTGTGGTATCCTTCTTCTCTTCTTCCTTTTTGAAGCTCGTGTGTGCATCAATTTTGTATTATGCACCAATATTCATCATGCGTCAAATCCACAATGTGTAGCGTCAATATTTAGTGCATGTTGTGTCCCCATATTATATGTGCACAAATTTTGTACCGCACACCAAGATCCAGTGTGCATGACTTTCCATATCGCACACCAATTATTCAGCGCACACAACGTTTTATACCATACACTGATATCCAATGTGCATAAATTTTATGCCGTGCACAAACATCTAGTGTGCACAACTTTTTATGTCGCTCACCAATATCTAATGCGTGCAACTTTTTATGTCACGCACCAATATCCAATGCGTGTGAATTTGTATACCACACACCAATATTCAGTGCGCACAAATTTTTATACCACACACCAAAACTTCTACACAAAGTGGTGCCAAAGTTTATCACACACACTGTGCACCATCGTGACCATCATGAAAATTCTCAACTCGCTTGTCTAAGACAAATTCAATCACTTGGAAGTTGAAATGACCCCTCCATAACAACCATTCTGAGTGCAATTTTGACTTGAGTTTTCTTAGAAACTTGAGAACCTCACTCAAATTTTACCATTTTCTCCAAATTCGACACAAATCAAACATTGAGATGATGAATTTACCAAATTCATGTTGATCGCAAACCTATACAATTCTAGTGTTGAACCAAAAAGCTTTGATACCATTCTATAACATCCACCATCTTAACCAAGGAACATTACTTGTGGAAAATACACATAATTTCGAAATTTTTCTACTAACTAAATTCGTGTAGCTTACAGACTACAAATTATGCACAAATTTAACCATTGCAAATGTCAGTTAATTAAATTCATCTACATCATTCTAAATGAACATGATTGTTGCATCCTCATTGAGACAAATTGTGCGCGCAACATCCTTTGTATTGTGCATGACCATTATTCACAGTGTGCACACAACAATATTTGTATTGCGCATGACAACTATTCCCAACGCGCACAATGATTCAAGCACCACGTCGAAATCCCATTATCGATACAACTAAAATTGATTAACATATACATTTAAACCTCGAATTACGAACAACATGGCAGTCAAGCTCAAGCAATTGTCCAAACTAGTTAAAAATGTCAATGTAGCTAATAATTTCACCACAACAACATATAATTCATTCTCATGCACAGAGTAAAATGCACAGTATTTAAACTCATACATTAACTCATAAAAACAAATAAACACTTTTCTTTTTAAAATATTTGTGAAAACAGTTGCTTGGAAAGGACGTACCAGCCACCCATAGACTTGTTGTTCCAAATCTCAACAGCAAGCCACCCTCGAGTCAGGGCTAGGAATCCACAAGAAAAGGGTGCCTCTCACCGTCCACTCACAGCTCAATATCCGACAACCCACTAGTGTTCTCCTACAACTATACTGAATTTCCTTCAGTTCTCTTCCTCTTGACCTGGACATCCCAAGGAATGTACCCCTTCACTTCTTTGAATCCATCAGGCATCCCATTCATTTATCAAGGTCTCTTAGGCCTAGGAATATCTCTACTAGGAACTCAAGGGAACTCACTTCCAGGAAAATTACCAACAACAATATCAAACACTTGTTGTTATAATGCAACTCACACAAGTTTTCACTCTTCATGATTGACAACCTAGCTCTTCAATATTTAGCTCCAAAATGATCCAAAAATGTTCCAGTATGCTCTAGAATTCACCAAACCTTCTTCCTTTATATCCAGTTCTCTCCTCCTCTACTCTCTGCTTTTTTTTCATGTAAAAATCAATGTGTAAACTAAGCCTATAACTTCCCATACTAATTTCCTCTATTTTCTCCAAGCTAGTTGATTTCTCACTCTACTCGTGATCCAGATTATTTTCGGCACAAAATTAGAGCGGAGATATAATAAAGAAATGCACAGACATATCGCGTATATCGAATAATATAACAGAAATATATCAGAAATGAAACCATAAACACAAAGATACAGTAATACATGATTTCTATTAATGAAAGAAATGTACAGAGACTGTAAAAATACAGAGTGAAAGACTCGCTAGAATGGTGGCAGCTTATCTCTGAGAAGAGATGTGATGGCTACTCGCATTCGCTAGAACATCATTACAATGAGGCTCTGAAGGCCTTTTTAAAATAAACAAGAATTCCAAAAACCCTAGACATCCAAAAACCTAACCCTAGGAGATGAAGCGCCAAAAGTCATGTGGGCCCCGTTTGGGTAAGTTACTACATCAACTTCCCGGGGTTGTAACTTATGCATACGATCTTTGTTTTAGGTATATGATAGCTCGTTGGAAAGGTATCGTCGAGGAGATACATTTTGGGGGCTCAATCATTCATTCAAATATCATTGAGAACCTTGATCTCGAAAAACCTTCATTTAGGCCCTCAAAATGGCCCCGGAAGTTAAAACCTGCTAAAAATGGTAAATTGCCAGAAAATTATTTTGAGCCAGTCGAAAAAGGTGGGTGGCCACCAATATCCACCTGGATCAATCCTCCCTCCTTAGGAAGCAATTGTCTCCATTGCGTTGAGTTCCCGAGGGAGAGGGAAAAGCGTTTGTTGGATCTGCATCTTGGTGAGCTTCTTGTATTGTTGGAGACGTCACACTGCTTTGTTTGTGGAAGTTTGTCATGAAGCTGAGGCTGTTCAACAAGTCGAGCTACATGAGAGGATAGTGTGCAGAAGGAATCCTTGTGCTTTTCTGCAACTTTGTTGACCTGCTTCTTTTGGATAGAAGGTGCAGGGGGCAAGGCTGTAGTGGTTGCAGTGTCCTTTTGTTCCCCTTTTGAACAGATTGTGAAGAAGCTAAATTTTGCAGTATGAGATACTACCTTGCGACACTTTTTAGGTGGAACAATAGTTGGAACTACCTATGGTATTCTGTAGAGATGGCCCCCCAAAGTAACAATGACACTACGGGGTTGAGACTCATAAACAACATGGCGTCTCCACATATATGGTTGGCCCAAGAGAACATCACAGACATCCAGTGGGGCAGCATCACATAATACCTCATACTTGAAGGGTTGGATGTCGTATGACAATCGACACCGTTGGCTGACACGGATATATCATCCTTGCCGAAGCCACCTGATGTTGTATGGTTGTGGGTGTGGTGTTTTCGACAAACCCAACTGTTTGACGACCTCTGCTGAGATGAGGTTTTTTGTCTTCTGTTATCAAAATTAAAATGCAGGGGGGTACCCTTCACCCACATCTGTGAATGAAAAAGGCACTCCCCCTCTTCAGGATCTGTTGGTTCTTCTGGTTGAATTGTTGTGGTCACGACAATAGAAGTGGGGTATGCATCAATGATCTATCCTTTACCAGTATTTTTAGAATTAGATTTTGAATCAAGGTTCGTCTCCTTGTCTTTGTTCTCAGCCACCAATGACTATATTGAGCAACATTCATCGGTGTTGTGCCAGGGGCTTTTGTGGAAATCACACCATTTTCCGGTGTCCTTCTTTGTCTTCCCGTCACCCTTCTTTTCCTGTGTCTTGGACTGGTTTTCGGGAGACTGTTTGTTAGGGTCGTCTTTTTCATACTTTGGTTGTTGCGGATTTTCATATCTGAATGCACGTTTGTTCTGGTGCTTAAATTTCTTCTCAATTTTAACAACATATCGATAAGTAGCATCGAGTGATGAGATGTCCAGAAAATCCATTTCAATCTGGATGTATCTGTGTAGAGCCCCACGGTATTTTAGAACCAAATGTCACTCGGGGTCTTTGATACCCAGCTTGGTACGCAAGGTATGGAAGGTATTGGTGAACTTCGGAATTGCTTAGCCCCTCTCTTGCTGCAGTGTGGTCCATCTCATGTACTGGTCCTCATAGTTGCCAACAGGGTAATATTGTTCCTTTACCGCATCCACAAAAAAATCCCAAGTGGGATCAGCCCCATATATTCCAGACTCCTCTGTGGAACTTTTCTCCCAGTAAGTTTCCCACTAATGTTTTACATGAGGGAGAGCTTTAAGGAGTGCGAAGGTGACATTTTCTTTGTCGAAAAAATTGTGAACAGAGAAATAACCTTCTAGCAAAGTTAACCATTTTTCTAGGGCTTTTGCATCTATCTGTCCTTCAAATATAGGAATATCAAAATTAACTTGTACCTTGAAAGGCGAGGTGCCTCCAAAGTGGCTACTTGATGAATATGCGCCTGATGCTATCGACAGGCATTGAAGGATGTGGGAAAAATTCTCCATCATTTCGTCCCTCTGTAGCGTGAGAGCTTGCTCAAGCAATAGATTGATAGGATCGTCTGCTCCATCATTTTTCTTTTCTTCCTCCATTGAGGGTTTCTTGGGTGTGCAAGAGAGTGTGTCTTCAAGAGAGACAAGCTCGAGACCCAACTTTCTATACTCGGACTTTATCGGGGACATGCACTGAAAAAACGATCAAGAGCAGCCTGCTCTGATATCACTGATCCGGATTATTTTTAGCACGAAATGAGAGCGGAGATATAATAAAGAAATGCACAGAGATATCACGTATATCCAATAATATAATAGAAATACATCAAAGATGCAACCATAAACACAGAGATACAGTAATACACGATTTCTATTAATGAAATAAATGTACAGAGACTGTAAAAATACAAAGTGAAAGACTTGCTAGAATGGTGGCAGCTTATCTTTGAGAAGAGATGTGAAGGATACTCACATTCGCCAGAATATCATTACAATGAGGCTCTGAAGGCCTTTTTACAATAAACAGGAATGCCAAAAACCCTATACATCCAAAAACCTAACCCTAGGAGATGAAGCGCCAAAAGTCATGTGGGCCCTGTTTGGGTAAGTTACTACATCAACTTCCCGAGGTCGTAATTTTTGCATATGATCTCCATTTTAGGCGTATGATAGCTCATTGGAAAGGTATCGTTGAGGAGATTCATTTTGGGGGATAAATCATGCCTTCATTTATCATTGAGAATATAGATCTCGAAAAACCTTCATTTAGGCCCTCAAAATGGCCCCGTAAGTTAAAACCTGTTAAAAATAATAAATTGTCAAAATTGCCAAAAAACTGTTTTGATCCAGTCGGAAAAAGTGGGTGGCCACCGATATCCACCTGGATCAATCCTCCCTCCTTAGGAAGCAATGGTCTCCATTGTGTTGAGTTCCCGGGGGAGAGGGAAAAGCGTTTGTTGGATCTGCATCTTGCTGAGTTGCTTGTATTGTTGGAGACGTCGCACTGCTTTGTTTGTGGAAGTCTGTCATGAACCTGTTGAAGCTGAGGTTGTTCAACAAGTCAAGCTACATGAGAGGATGGTGTGCAGAAGAAATCTTTTCACTTTGCTACAACCTTGTCGACTTGCTTCTATTGGATAGAAGGTGCAGGGGGCGAGGTTGTAGTGGTTGCAATGTCCTTTTGTTCCCCTTTTGAACAGATTGTGAAGAAGCTTAATTTTGTAGTATGAGATACTACCTTGCGACACTTTTTAGGTGGGACAATAGTTGGAACTACCTCTGGTATTCTGTAGAGATGACCCCCCAAAGTAACAACGACAGTACGGGGTCAAGACTCATAAAAAACATGGTGTCTCCACATATATGGTTGGCCCAAGAGAACATCACAGACATCCAGTGGGGCAACATCACATAATACCTCATCCTTGAAGGGTTGGATGGCATATGACAATTGACATTGTTGGATGACATGGATATCTCGTCCTTGCCGAAGCCACCTGATGTTGTATGGCTACGAGTGTGGTGTTGTCGACAACCCCAACTATTTGACGACCTCTGCTGAGATGAGGTTTTTCTGGCTTCTGCTATCAACAATAAAATGCAGCGGGTTCCCCTTCACCCAGATCTGTGAATGAAAAAGGCACTCCCCCTCTTCAGGATCTGTTGGTTCTTCTGGTTGAATTGTTGCGGTCGTGACAATAGCAGTGGGGTCTGCGTCAATCATCTATCCTTTATCGGTATTTTCATAATCAGATTTTGAATCAAGGTTCGGCTCCTTGTCTTTGATCTCATCCACCAATGACTGTTTTGAGCGACATTCATCGGTGTTGTGCAGGGTATTTTGTGGAAATCACACCATTTTCTGGTGTCCTTCTTTGTCTTCTCGTGACCCTTCTTTTCTTGTGCCTTGGACTAGTTTTCGGGAGACTGTTTGTTAGTGTCGTCTTTTTCATACTTTGGTTGTTGCGGATTTGCAGATCTGAATTCCTGTTTGTTCTGGTGCTTAAATTTCTACTCAATTTTAATATCATATCGATAAGCAGCACCGAGTGATGAGATGTCCAAAAAATCCATTTCAGTCTGGATGTATCTGTGTAGAGCCCCACAGTATTTTAGAACCAAATGTCGCTCGAAGTCTTTGATACCCATCTTGGTACGCAAGGTATGGAAGGTATTGGTGAACTCTGGAACTTCTTGGCCCCTCTCTTGCCGCAGTGTGGTCCATCTCATGTACTGGTCCTCATAGTTTCCAACAGGGTAATATTGTTCATTTACGCATCCACAAAAAAATCCCAAGTGGGATCGGCCCCATATATTCCAGACTCCTCTATGGAAATTTTCTCCCAGTAATTTTCCCACCAATGTTTGACATGAGGGAGAGATTTAAGGAGTGCGAAGGTGATCTTTTCTTTGTCGGAAAAATTGTAAACAGAGAAATAACCTTCTAGCAAAGTTAACCATTTTTCTAGGGCTTCTGCATCTATCTGTCCTTCAAATACAGAATTATCAAAATTAACTTGTACCTTGAAAGGCAAGGTGCCTCCAAAGTGGTCGCTTGATGAATATGCACCTGATGCTATCGGCAGGCATTGAAGGATGTGGGCAAAATTCTCCATCATTTCATCTCTCTGTCACATGAGAGCTTGCTCAAGCAACAGATTGATAGGATCGTCTGCTCCGTCGTTTTTCTTTTCTTTCACCATTGAGGGTTTCTTGGGTGTGCGAGAGTGATTTTATTCAAGAGAGACAAGCTCGAGACCCAACTCTCTATACTCGAACCTCGTTGGGGACATGCACTGAAAAAACGATCAAGAGCAGCATGCTCTGATGATCCGGATTATTTTCGGCACGAAATGAGAACGAAGATATAATAAAGAAATGCACAGAGATATCACGTATATCCAATAATATAACAAAAATATATCAGAGAGGCAACTATAAACACATATATACAGTAATACATGGTTTCTATTAATGAAAGAAATGTACAGAGACTGTAAAAATATAGAGTGAAAGACTCGCTAGAATGGTGGCAACTTATCTCTGAGAAGAGATGTGGCGGTTACTCGCATTCGCCAGAAGATCATTACAATGAGGCTCTGAAGGCCTTTTCACAATAAATTGGAATTCCTAAAACCCTAGACATCCAAAAACCTAACCCTAGGAGATGAAGCACCAAAAGTCATGTGGGCCCCGTTTGGGTAAGTTACTACATCAACTTCATGGGGCCGTAACTTTTGCATACAATATCTGTTTTAGGCGTATGATAGCTCGTTGGAAAGGTATCGTCGAGGAGATTAATTTTGGGGGCTCAATAATGCCTTTGGATATCATTGGGAACCTAGATCCTGAAAATCCTTCATTTAGGCCCACAAAATGGCCCTAGAAGTTAAAACCTGCTAAAAATAGTAAATTGTCAAAATTGCCAAAAAATTGTTTTGAGCCAGTCGGAAAAGGTGGGTGGCCACCGATATCCACCTGGATCAACTCAATGTTAAATATATTTCAGTTGCATGCTCTCCAATAACTATGGGATGTGACTCTCACACCCTCCCTTTTACATGAGTTTAATGATTGGGATCTCATACACTCAAACAAAGGATATAATTTACCCCCAATGATAATAAAATTCAGGAAAACTAGTTGAATTAATACCCATAATTAATTCCCCCCTTGGACCCCTCTTAGACCCTCTCTTATCTTATGAAAAAACCATCCCCAATCTCTTTCCATATCCCCCAACATTTGTCATCAAATTTTGTTTATTTAAAAACAGAAAATACATTTGAATATTACATTGTTTCGCCATAGTCACAGTCATATCTACATTATACATAAATTAAACTAGTGAGGATGTTACACTACAATTGATGAACAATTATGCAATTGGAAATATTTCCTCATTCCCAACAACCATACTTATGCATCTTCATCTTTCTTATGATCACCCTCAAAATTAGGAGGCTTAATCTTCCTAAGCCCCCCTTGCAAATCATCTACCTTAGACCTCATTCTCTGATTTTTTACAGTGGACACACTCGGGATGTTCTCTGACCCTAAACATGCATATGCTCTTCTATTTGAGTTCCCTAGTGAATGATTATGTCTACTAACACACCTTGCTTTTCTATATCTCCCATGGTCATCCCTCCTATCATGAGATATGGATGCTTCTTGCCTTGTGTTGGTTACTTGATTTGTGCCAGAATATTTATTAACTTGCCTCTGCAACATATTCAGAATATGTAGCAGCTCCTCTTGATCTCTTATCATCATTTCACTTTCTTCTCTATAGCTCTTCGCTTCTTTTTGCAACCTTCTCATAATCTCAACTAGCTCCACGGGTTCTACTTTGATTCTATGTTCATTGGACTCGGTCTCTGTATTTCCCGGGATAATATGTAAACCTTTGATTTCATCATCATGGTTGTAATATCCCTGGGAATCCTCCATATCTCTATCCCTCAAATAGTAACTAGATATTTTATGTTTGTACCTCTATTTATGCTAAAATGTGCATGCAATAATTGTTGTTATAATTATGCATATTGTAAATTGTTTCATTAATTAGGTTGCAGGCCTTCCTTCATCTGGTTTTATGGAGAGAATAGATGCAATAATCTAAATATTAATCCTTAGACATAATCTCTTCTAAATCATGTTTCCAATGTCTGTACTCATGCCTCGTTCTGAGTTCTGGGATAAAAGTTATAGCTTTATGAATTGCCACTTATACTCAATTATGCATTGTTCTGACTGGTGCAATTTAGTTGAGAGACTATCTTCTACCATATGTAGAATAAAATATATTAGTAATAAGAAAAAAAATTATATTGGATGTAGGTAGGATTTATGATTTTGAAAACACAACAATTTTCATATTTGGAATCCGATGCTCTAGTCAAATCTTATATAAATCTAGAACCGATGACTTTACACTTTTACATTTTCTCCAGACTTCGAATTTTTTAGCCAAAATTGGTTATCTCCCAAAAGGAGAAAACTAGGAAAAAATTCATCATGAAAAATTTGTCCATATCATTGAGGTAAAATGTCGAGTAAATAAAATTTTCTAGATTGGTGATCTAGGGTCCCTTTTTCCCCTCTAAAGAATTCAGAAATCCCTAAAAAGTGCCCAGGAATAATGTATTTTTCCTTGTTTGGGCATCTCCTCGCCAAATCCTTTTGAATTTTTCCAGAGGCCCAAATGGATATCTTCATGCCTAATTTTTGGACTCCCTATAAAATTTTCACCTTAATCTAGGTTTCGGTTACTTAGCACGACCCAGATCTTTAAAACCCATTATTTTGTGTTTTTAGAAAATGGAAGCATAATTAGCCAATGGTCCTCATCAACATCCTTGTATCCCTCATCACTGCTAACATACCCCTTAAATTTCATCTAAATCTAAGTTGAACTACTTTTGTTATGGCCAAAACAAGTTTTTGGCTCCAGACATTTTTTTGTAAATTGTCCATCTTTCTCCTTTCCTTTCTCTTCTCTTATTCTTTTCATCTTCTCTTCTCTTCTTACCTCTTCTTTCTTTCTTTCTTTCTTTCTTCTTTTCCTTTTCTTTATTATCTTCTTTTCTTACTTTCCCCTCTTTCTTTTTTTCCTTCATGTCTATGCGAAGGATTAGGAGACCTGCTTCCGCAAGTTTTTGGGACTTATCCAATTCTTTGCAATCCACAAGTATTTAGGACTTAGTTGATTTTCCTTCCATGTGGAGGAATATGACACCTACTTCTAAAATTATTTGTGACTTAGCCAATTTTATTCCTCCTACAATTATTCGAGACTTCAATGTTTTTCCTTCCATGTGGAGGAATACCCATGTGGATAAATAGGACACCCGCTTCTGCAAGTATTTGGGAATTAGCTAATTTTTTGCATTTCATAAGTATTTGGAACTTATCCAATTTTAAAAAACCCATGCAGAGGAATAGGACTTATGCTTCTGCATGAAATATATCCTACATTCCCCATTCTGTAAGGCTTTGGGACTTAGCCAATTTTCGAACATCCATACGAAGGATTAGGACTCTCGCTTCCACATGACACCTATCTCGCATTCTACATTCTACAAGGCTTTTGGACTTTGACTATTTTAGAAACGACCATGCACTAAAAACTCCCAAGCTTGTCACTATGTATTTCCACCATGGACCCGCAACCATGGTAGTCCACGTCACCATTTCCATGTTGATTATTTATGAAAATGGATTAATGAAAAACTGATTAATCCATTTTTCATTAATCCACGTCACCACTGCCATTCAACCTAGTATTTATTTTCCTAGGTTGATTATTCTATGATGAGGGTGCCCCTAGTCAGTGATATTCTCCCCTAGATGATAATATTCTCCTCTAGATGAGGGCACCACACTCACTTCAGTCATTACTCTGTTGCACTTCAGTTATACTAATGGAGTAGAGTCTTGCATGGAAACCTCGGTATTATCACCAAGTGTTGCATGATCACCTTGGGATCATCAATAGGAGGGAACACTTACCTTGGGATCATCACTAGGAACGTGCCACACAAGTGCATACATGATATTCTCCTCACTCCACTTGTGATTAACTAGTTAATTGATGACTACATGGCCAGTTAACTAGGACTAGGTGGTAGTTCACTCATGTTTGTCAATGTGTTTTCAAATTTCTCTAGATCACTACTATGGTGCATTAGTTCAGCCATGTAGAGTATATCATGTTTACTTTTCCATTATCTCTTTTGGTAAATACAATTTTTTAATATTTCTTTGTATCTCTTTTCTCTCACACACAACTTTGCAAGTTTTGTGTGAATTGTTTCTAGCTAGATTCTTTGTGCAAGTTTCACTCCAATTTTGCATGGTATCAGAGCCCAAAGGTTGCTAGGAAGAAGGTGCACAAGCACTCGTTTACAGGTACAGAATATTGAAACAGTCAGAAAGAATGGAATTTTCACCGCCAAATCTTCTTACACCATACAATTACTTCAATTGAAAGTTTAAGATCCTTATTCTTCTCAGAGGAAGAGGCTTATATCGAATAACCATGGCAAGAGAAACTGAACCTGCATCGGCAATCAAGAAATCCAAATACTTCAATTACATGGATGAGGCCTACGGTCTCATTTGCATGTCAATATCTCACACATTGTTGTTTCATATTGAATCTTCCACAACTCCAAAAGAGGTTTGGACAACCCTGAAAGGTCTCTTTGGAAAATAGGGCGAGATGTGCAGCCACGTGCTTGAGATTAATTTAAATTATTTAGTTCCAAGCAATTTTGTAATACCCCTAGGCCGAACCCCAATTGTAATTGTAAATGTAAATGTACATATAGGTTGGTGAGCTAGGATATTTTTGGCTAGAATTCATTTGTATATATGTTTTGAGGTCAGGGTTCCTATGTGGTTATCAAGATAGAAATCATGGATTCTAAGACACCAGCGAGCCTATCTTTGTAATATGCAATCACTTGGATATTAATAAAAATACATCATTGTTGCTGACCATCCAAGCAAAAAGGAGTATGGGGCGATAAAATCCACTAGAAAAGGAAAGGGGGATAAGAGTCTAGGAAAGGGGCCTAAACCCAAATGAATATTATATTCCTAAAAGTCTAAAAGTATAGGATATTAATTTATCCTAAGTTCCAAAGTGGGAATGTATCACCATGTGGGGGGGCATGTAGTTCCCAACATGACAAGTGTCAAGTTAGGAACATGCACATATAGTTGGAGAAATTAGTACATTTTTTGGATCATTCACTCATTATGCCATCATTCTCTCCTATCCTCTGGACACACTCTGCAATGATCAACCATACTTGCAATTGGGTAAAATATTTGGAGCAGTTTCTGGGTAAATTGAGCTAAAGAAGCGGGTTGTCAGGGCCGTGAACTATTGAAGAAGCAGGTTGTTAGGCTCATGAGCTATTGAAGAAGCGGTTTGTCGGGCCCGTGAGAATTCTCTCTAGGTGAGAGAACTGTTGGGAATTATTTTCCCAAGGTGCCACGCTGCAACTACAGGGATCTGAGACTTCCTATCTATCCTGTTTTTTAAGCCCCCGAAGAGAAGTGGGGAAGTCGAAGGACTGTTGAGCGAGGAAGGGGCACACTTCCTGGGGTGGGATAGGCATTTGGGGAATGAGAGATTGTAGGTTGTCTACTAGAATTGACACCTTAGTCTGATTATTTTGGTTTTTGACAGATCTTAGCTTGGCTTAGGATTCCTTTGTCATGGTGCGGTTTTATCCTTAGCCCATGGGTGACCTACTACTGAAAGTTATGAGCGGGAAAGTTTATGGTTGGGAGGAAATTATGAGGTCTGCCGGTAGTTGGTGACTTTTTTACAAGACAAGTTTCTTTTATGCACTTGTTTTGATTATTGTGTGTTTATTTATCTATTTCTTGTTATGGGTATTTAATATTATGGTTATACTTAATTTTATATGTTGTTAGAAGGCATTTATGATCATATTCTGAGCATTATTAGTAAATTAAAGGGTATCAAACTTGGAAATTTTCACATGGCATAGCCTAGCTTGGGGTTGGGGATGCTATAATGTGGTATCATAGCCTAGTCTCGACACTGGTCCTACATGGGCCTAAGTAACAGAGTGTTGAAGCGGAAATTTTGTACAAAAATAATTGCAGAGGAAGACAACAATTCGTTTGATAATATTATTGCAGTGCAATTGAAGGAATTTCATGAAAAATTGGGGAGAAATGAACCCAGAAGTTTAAAAAAAAAAAAATCATCCTCTAATTGGGAAAATTTGGGCCTGTAGATGGCAAAAATTTGAGTATACAAAGAATCCATGGAGCTTGAGGAAGAAATTGTGAAATTGGGGGCGAAATTGGGCAAAAGCCCCAATTTTCGTAGTGGAATTACTGAGGAATTCGATGAAAAGGAGTCGAATTTAGTTTACAGAGGCCAAATTTGGGTTTACAGGGCCAAAATTGGCCTTGTAAGCTTGGTTGCAGAGTGTTAATGGTAGCTCGAAAGAAATTACGAAATTGGGCATATTTGGTAAATTTCAAAAATAAGCAAAATTGGTAAAATTTGGGAATTTTTTTGTATGTTGACGTCAGTGTGATGTCGGGGCCATGTGTCAGCTAACATGGTAGAGAGACATGTACTCCCATGGTGGCAAGTACACAATTGCAATGGTGGTATAGGTGGAAGGTGAGGTGGAGCCACGTTGGCGGGTGCTCACCTGTAGGGCGGAACCACGAGTCGGACCCGTTGAACTATGTCGCGGGGGGGTCCCCTAGTGGTTTTGGAAACCACTAGGGGGGGGGGAAGAATCAACCAGGAGGAAAAATGTCATCAGCAGAAAAATCGTCGCTTTCCATTGTGACACCCCCCCTCTATTAATGGTCGGTATGGGTGGGGGGGACGCGATGCAATGGTGATCGTTGATCACCGTCGAAACCCTCTGATGTTTGACTATTGGATATAAATGACATGAAAATTCATGCGCAAACATGAATGGGTGTGGTATGGGGCCCCACCCATTCCCGTGACCCAATGAATGGGTGCCACTTGGCAACCAAAAGCCTATGGAGCCCGAAAAATAAAATAGCGTGCACCAGTGGATGTAGAGTTAGGAGAATGAAGGGGAAAGAGAAGGAAGAAGTAGCAAAGACCATTGAGTTAAGGAAAATTGTTCAAGGGGACTGACATGGCATCCTTCCAGGGGTTCTAGGTGGATCTAGAATTCCATGTCAATTAGATTATTGAGAGGGGGGGTGAATCAGTAATCATCAATTTATACCACTTTTAACCACAGTTTATATTCTTTATCTTTACCAACAATATTTAACAGTTTATCATCAATGTATCATCTATGAATGCATCCAATCATATATATATCATAAGCATGTAAACATAATCAACACCACATCAACATCACATCAAGAACTCAGTACACCATTATTTACATGGAAACCCAAATGGGAGAAAACCACAGAATGCTTTCTTATATATATCAAGAATTCATTCATAGGAAGCACCAACTTCCCAATTCTCTAGCTACAACTAGAAGGAGACTCCAACCCCCTATTCTAAGGCTCCAACCTGAAGTAATATACAACTCCATGATTCTTTGGCTCCAACCAAAAGGAGGCTACAACCCCCTAGGTTCTCTGGCTCCAACCGGAAGGTGGATACAACCACCTAGTTCTCAGGCTCCAACCTGAAGGAAGCTCCAACTCCCTTATTATCTAACTACAACTAGAAGGAAGGTCATGTATTTACATGCCATGTTTACACTGCAACATGTGTGTGTGTGTGGCCTTTCTATACTGCAACCTACATAGACCTTCTGAGAACTAGGGCTTTCACATTTTTGAACTCTAACTCTTTGTTGCCTATGTTACTGTCACTGTCACTACCACTGTCACTGATACTTTCATTGTCACTGCCACTGTCATTGTCACTTCCACTGTCACTGATACTCAACCAGATCTTCTCACATGGATCATATACCAAAGACACCTCTCAACTAGATTTACAACAAACACATGCCTCAACCAAGCATGATCCAACATCACCACATACCATCACAAGATATGTGTCTCAACCATGTACCAACACATCAATACATGTACCTTATACCATACTATGTGCCAACCATGAAATGTATCTCATATACCATATCAAGCATCAAACCTGTACTACACCATGTACCATAAGATATGTTGAACAAGTAATACCAAGAGTGTATCTAAACCAAGTACCATCACCACTAAGAGATGTCTCCTATGAATGTAGTACCAGATTCGAAGTGTATATCTCAATAATGTATCAATATCAATGGTATACCACTAACACAACAACCATACACCTTATACCAATAAACCAGGAAGTGTACCAGCAATGTATCTCACCCAACATGTACCATATACCATGAAATTCCTCTAGTCATATGCCTCAAGCATGCTCCTCAATATCACAAAGATGTAGTCTCATAACACAATATGACAGGCCTCAAGTGTATGCCAATACCACAAAGATGTGCCTCTAACAATGAACCATAACAGCCATATACTAAGTACCAAGAGTGTGTCTCAAGTATATAACAATTTTACGTCAACCATGTACCATCAAGGGCCTCCAAGACATACCTTAGGCATCTGCCATATCATCCAAGATTCAAGCCTCAAACAAATACATAAATGACATACCTTTACTCGTGAGAACTTGTCGAATGAAGACATGGGAACTTGCTTCAGACTTCAAGGACTTGGTACTAACATACACTCAAGTTTTTTTATGATTTTTTCACATGTACACTACCTCTTCATGTACAGTACGCGTACATATGCTACCTCTTCTACTGTCAACCCGCATATGTATGCTACCTCTTCCATTGTCAGCCTGTGTATGCCTCAAAAACTAGAGATTTTTAAGTTCTGCAACTCCAAAACTTCTATCCCTTTAGACTTTTCACCACCTCAAACTTGATACGTCATATTCAAATTCAAATTCACTAGTAAAATTTAAAATAGAAATATAAACCATTACGAAATTACTAGAACATAAAAATCACTAAACCATTCATTAAACCATAATAGTTCACTAGATATATGTTCAATATAAGTGTATGTGAATGTACTAATGAATGAATCCATGAGGTGTATTTATACAAGTGATAGGTAACTCCCCTCCTTACTTTAGGGCTTCTAGGGTTTTCTTGTTACAACTATGTTACCCCTTTATTAACCAACTTGTAACCAACTAGGGGTTTCTTGACCACTCTTTGGGGCTTCCAACTTCGCAAGACCATATCTCCCTAACTGTGAGGAACTATGTGACGTTCCACATATAAATGGAAATGAAACGATGAGTACTATCCATCTATGAGTGCCTTAACTTAATTTACTCAATCCTTCAACTCCATATTCCTCATTCAACATTGCTACCGAAATATGCTATTGGAATCCTTCAAATGTCTCCTACACAACTCACCATTACTCTCGACCATACAAATTATAATAAACTATCCAATGATCTTGTCCACATCACTTGAACTCTCCAAGGGTTGACATCAATCTCTAAGGGTTGACATCATTATCCATGGTCACTCTCAAAGGGTTGACATCAATGACAACCAACTATCCAAACCATATGTCCATCAATCTAAACCAAAACCATTTGTCCATCAATCTAAACCAACTTTCCAACAATGTCCCCCTTTGGAATTAATGGAAACACCAACATTGATGGAAACACTTAGACATGACAACACTCATGCTCAAAATCTCTATGTGACCATCACTCCTCATCAATGTTTCTCACTCTCCCCATTTGGAAACAATGGCAAAGGGTATCTCTTTGGGTATCTCTCCCCCATTGGGGATGCTCCCCCTTACTGAACTCTCCTCGGGGATACTCCCCTTGTCTGCACTACCTCTATCTCTCCATATTCATGACTTTATTTATATCTCACCCTTTGAAAAAGTATTAACTCCCCTTGTTGATATGTCTCCTCCTGACATTGTACCTACTCCAACCAATCATGGGAAAAAAAATAGCTCCCCATGTGCGTATGTCTCCCCATGTCTGCATGCTACTGATATTCCTTTCTAGATTCTCTCTCTTTGATGATTTTTCTTCTCTGCAAGAAGTAGAGTTACCTATGAAATGTTTCCTTTCCTCTCTTCCAGTACCATTTATTGTCCATTGGTGCTTCCTCGTTTAATTCATTGAAATATATAAAAAACATTCAAAATTTGATTTATTCATTTACTTGTCATGTTCACTTTACCATACTGTCAAATTATTTTTTTCTGATGATATAGCTTTTGTTGACAATTTATCTTTCCCTGTTCTGATATACCTGTCATTTCTTTCCTTTATGTATTCAACTGAATTCACTTATTCCAATTGAAAATACATTGCTATGCATCATTTTTGACCCATGCTCTCTATACCTGCTAAGCATCTCATGAATCCATCTTTGTCCATATGTTACAAATTGCCCATAACTTTTCTACTTAGTTGTCCACAATGCTGACCCATCTATCACTGCACTATTCTGAAGACTTCACCTGAACATCACCTATCAAATGTGTCCATTGCAAACCAAACTATGCATGTCTAGAACAACCTGTACTAAAGATATCTCTTCCTGAAAACATAAATTTCTTCTTGTGTAATTGCCAATTGATAGTTTTGTCGGAACATTGCTTTATAAATTGATCATTTTGTCATTTTGTACTTATGAATCTATCACTTCATACTACTTGAAATATGGTTCTCTAATCTGTAGTGTCTACTGCACTGACTACCCCTATTCAATATTCATATTTACTAGGAGTCTCCAAGCAGGATGGCTTAGAAAAACACTCGCTCTGATGTGGAGTAATCTTCCTCTTCATATGTAGACTCATCATCTCTATGAAATCTGAATTTTTCCTTTCTGTTAGTGGATTCATCTTGTACTACAATTCCTGAAAGTATAATCTATTGAACATGTTCTTTATTCTCCTGCTCTTCTTTTCTTTCTTTCACTATTGCAAATCCTGTGATCTCTAGGACCTCTTCTTTATTCACTTGTTCTTCTGGTTTTTCATTTATTCTCTAAACCTTCCTATGTCTGACATCTTCATTTTTCCTTGTAGATTTGTCTACATCTCGTACTATTTCTAATCCTAAGAGTATATGATCTTCCTTTACTTGTTCTTGTTTTATTTTACAAACCTTCTTATATATGATATAAATGTTTTCTTTCATAGAAGTATCAATCATACTTCAACTACATGAGCTATGTGTCCATAGTTATGGAATTTGTAACATTCAATGGCGTGTGGGACCACATAAGTTTTTCTTCCTTGAACATTTCTTCCACGAGCCCTGCAATCTACAACCTAATGTCCAAAGTTAGTACAATAAAAACAATGACCATAAAATAAATTTACATACCTGGAAGTGAATGATGTTCTTTATGGTGTAGTCCTTCTAAATTCATTCCTTGGATGATCATGATCTTCTCTTCTATGGATCCCTTCATTATGGTTTTGTTTCCTGAACATGTTAGGTCTTGTTGAAGATGTATCTCTATTATTCTTCTTTGATTCTTGTTGATTGTGATTCCTTCCTTTCAGTACTTCTGCATAACTCTTACTCTTTTCTTCATTTTTATTTTATGGTACCCTGGAATGCTTCTTTTCATTCTCTATCACTGATGTGGATGCTTATGTCTTTTCAACATTCTTGTTGAGCTTGATGATTTTACTTCTCTATGTGACAACTTCTTCTTCAAGATTCTCAACCACTTATTCTTTCTTCATCATCCGACTCTTCATGACTTCTTATATATACTTTTCTTCTTCAAGTTGTATTTTCAAGGAAATAATTTCCTTTTCAAGACTTCTCTCTTCTTGAACAAATTTTGATTCAAGCTTATTTGATTCGTCGGTTCTTTCTTTAAGATGATCTGTAAATATCTTCTCTCTCTTTTTAACTTCCTTTATTTCGGTTACCAAACACTAATTCTATTTTCTTGCTTCATTTCTCAGTTCTTCTATTTGGCTTCCAAACACTGTTTATCTTCCATCTGACTTTTGTATGTTTCTTTCATCTTTCTGGATTCTTCTAGCTGAGCTCTTAAGTTCTTGATGATTTGCTGGACTTTTTCAAAACTTTGAGAACTTTCCTTTTGCTTCATTAATTATATCTTGAGTGACTTATTATCTTCTCTTTCTTTCTTTAGTTCATCTAAATCACTAATTAGGTATTCCTTTTCAATCTCAGTATTGTCTCCTATTTCATCATTTTCAATTTTCAAGTAAGGGCATTCAATTTCAAGGTGTTTGCACTTTTAGCAGTTAAAGCAAAAGAACTCACCTATGTTGGATTTTGTCACTTCAAACTCTTCTGAATATGAATCTGTTTGACATGATGAACATCTTTATTTATGTTTTGTACATGTATCTTCTTTAGCAAATTCTAACTGTGTGATGGGAGAAAAATAGATATCATGTAGCTTATCCCAAAGTTCTTTAGTTGATGAACACTTTCCAACCTCTTCTCTTACTAGATTAGGTGATCCTTCCTAGATGAAATCCATAACTATTTTGTTATTCTTCTTCAATTCCTTCTTGGCTGTAGTCTTTTCTTTCTTTGTAGCATTATATCTTGTCACAACCGAATACCAAATATCATATCATTGTGCCTCTAAAAAGGTTCATGTTCTTATCCCCCACATCTCATACTTTAGACCACTCTGACCATAAAACATTGGTACTCCATTCTCAGTAAATTTTGTGATCTCCTTCCAGTGGTTAAATTGTCTCTTGAAGGAACCGGCTCTAATATCGATTTGTGGATTACTGAGAGGGGAGGTGAATCAGTAATCAACAATTTAGACCACTTTTAAACACAATATATATTATTTATCTTTACCAACAGTATTCAACATTTTATCATCAATGTATCATACATGAATGCATCCAATCATATATATATCATAAGCATGTAAACATAAGCAACATCACATCAAGAACTCAATACACTGTATTTACGTTGAAACCCAAATGGGAGAAAACCAAAGAATGATTTCTTATATATATCAAGAATTCATTCATAGGAAGCACCAACTTCCCAATTCTCCAGCTATAACTGGAAGGAGGTTAAAACCCCCTATTCTCAGGCTCCAACCTGAAGGAAGCTACAACTCCCTCATTCTCTGTCTCCAACCAGAAGGAGGGCACAACCCCCTTGGTTCTTTGGCTCCAACCGAAAGGTGGCTACAACCACGTAGTTCTCAAGATCCAACCCGAAGGAAGCTCCAACTCCCTAGTTCTCTAGCTACAATGAGAAGGAGGCTACAACCCCCTATGTTCTCCAGCTACAACCGGAAGGTGGCTACAACCACCTATCCTTGACCTGTCCTAATTCCCTGAACTTAAATTCCAAATAGATGAGGAAACCACTGCCTCACTTCCATTTTGAGATATACCAACATAAACCTGTACCAATGCGTGCTAACAACCTAAAACCAACTTGTACCAATATCCTGTGATTAACTTGTACCTGTAACCTACCTGTACCAACAAAACCAACAGGTACACAACCTATCTATGTTTCATCTTGTGTATGTACGCACCTTGTCTATACTACAGCATGCATATGTACACGACCTTTCTATATTGCATCCTGCATACACCTTTTGAGAACTAGAGATTTCACCTTTCTGAAATCCAACTCTTTGCTACCTCTATTACTATCACTGCCACTATCACTTATATTGTCATTGTCACTGATACTCAACTAGATCTTCTCACATGGATCATATACCAAAGACACCTCTCAACTAGATGTCCAACAAACACATGCTTCAACCAAGCATGATCCAACATCACCACATACCATCACAAGATATGTGTCTCAACCATGTACCAACATGTACCATGCATCAACATGTACCATCAACCATGTACCAACCATGTACCTATACCATATACCATACCATGTTCCAACCATGAAAATCAACCATGTACATCAACCATGCACATCAATATATGCACCTTATACCATACCATGTGCCAAACATGAAATGTATCTCATATACCACATCAAGCATCAAACCTGTACTACACCATGTACCATAAGATATGTTGAACAAGTAATACCAAGGGTGTATCTAAACCAAGTACCATCACCACTAAGAGATGTCTCCTATGAATGTAGTACCAGATTCGAAGTGTATATCTCAATAATGTATCAATATCAATGGTATACCAATAACACAACAACCATACACCTTATACCAATAAACCAGGAAGTGTACCAGCAATGTATCTCACCCAACATGTACCATATACCATGAAATGCCTCTAGTTATATGCCTCAAGCGTGCTCTTCAATATCACAAAGATGTAGTCTCATAACACAATATGACAAGCCTCAAGTATATGCCAATACCATAAAGATGTGCCTCTAACAATGAACCATAACAGCCATATACTAAGTACCAAGAGTGTGTCTCAAGCATATAACAATCTTACCCCAACCATGTACCATAAACAACCTCCAAGACATACCTTAAGCATGTGCCATATCATCCAAGATTCAAGCCTCAAACAAATACATAAATGACATAACTTTACTCATGAGAACCTATAGAATGAAGACCTGGGAACTTGCTTCAGACTTCAAGGACCTGGTACTAAGATCCACTCAAGTTTTTTTATGAGTTTTTCACATGTACGCTACCTCTTCATGTACATCCCATGTATGTGCACTACCTCTTCTACTATCAACCCATGTATGTACGTTACCTCTTCTACTGTCAGCCCATGTATGCCTCAGAAACTAGGGTTTTTTAAGTTATGCAACTCCGAAACTTCCGGCCCTTCATACTTTTCTCTGCCTCAAACTTGAAACATCATATTCAACCTCAAATTCACTAGTAGACTTTCCAATAGAAATATATACCATTACTAAATTACTAGACCATAACAATCACTAAACTAGTCATTAAACCATAACAATTCACTAGATAGATGTTCAATATAAGTGTACGTGAATGTACTAATGAATGACTCCATGAGGTCCGTTTATACAAGTGATAGGTAAATCCCCTCCTTACTTTAGGGCTTCTATGGTTTTCTTGTTACAACAAATTTACCCCTTTATTAACCAACTTGTAACCAACTAGGGGTTTCTTGACCACTCTTTGGGGCTTGCAACTTCGCAAGACCATATTTCCCTAACCGTGAGGAACTATGTGGTGTTCCACATATCACTAGAAATGGAATGACGATTATTATCCATATATGAGTGTCTTACCTTAATTTATGTAATCCATCAAGTCCATATTCCTCATTCAACATTGCTACCAGAATCCTTCAAATGTCTCTAACACAACTCACCATTACTCTCGACCATACAAATGATAATAAACTATCCAATGATATCATCTACATAACTATCCACATCACTTGAACTCTCCAAGGGTTGACATCAATCTCCAAGGGTTGACATCTCTATCCATGGTCACTCTCCAAGGGTTGACATCCCTATCCATGGTCACTCTCCAAGGGTTGACATCAATGAAATCCAACTATAGAAACCATATGTCCATCAATCTAAACCAATTGTCCAATAGTCACCAATCTAGTTAGTGGGATTTATATAAATTTTTCAGAAATTAATGAAAATTACTGGAAAATTATAGTGATTTTCAGGTCATGTTTTTGCAAGCCATTTTCAGAAGCCTAAAAAACATTTTTTGAAAATAAAATTCATGCAAAAATTTATGTCCAACCAATACATACAATATTTGCATCTAATATAACATATCTCAGAGAGATATTTATAACAATGTAAATTGTTCGTCAAACAGAGCTGGTAGGAGGAAGTTATAGGCCAAACAATGCAAGGTAAATTTTGGGACCTAGTTAACTTATGAGGGCCATAACTTTCTGCTTCAAAATGGGATTGGAGAACAAGAGTAGCCTAAAGAAATATCTTGAGCCATAAAATACATCCATGGAGGAAAAATAGAAATATAGGCACCTAAAAATGCACAGGGGGACATAGAAGGCACTTGTAACATTCATGGCTAAAAATGTAATTTGGCCTTTAAACTTCAGCATGTTGTATTTAGAAATCTGGAGCTTATATGAAGGTGACACTTGGCCAGAATGTTCAAATTATGGTTATTAAGGAACCTAGTTGAGTTTCAGTCAAATTTTCAAAGGAGCAGGTGCAAAGATGCATAAGCACTGCTAAAAATTGCACATTGTTGAAGAATGCGTTGAAGGAGTAAATGGGTAATAATCAAATGACCATAAATTTATTCTCAAGACTCGGAATTGAGAAAGGGCATAGTCATCGGAAAGTTATTGGAAAGAGGAGTCCAAATACTCACCCAAAAAATTGAATTCAGTAGTTAAATTCATAAGGAATCAGAAGAAATAATTCTTATGCAACCAGAATTGTGCATAGTTTTCATGAATTTGTTAAATTATTAGTCTAACAAATCATATTGCCTACACATTTTGCATAGTTAATAGAGAATATATCAAAACATGATCATCATAGATATCATAGGCATGAAATATGCACAGATAACCTAAATCCATCAAGATGAGGTCGGAGGGTTGTATGTCAGCATGGGTAATGAAGGGATTGAATCCGATGGGCATAGAGAAGGAAAGGAGGAGAGCATGAACTTGGTAGAGACCATAAAGAGTTTGCAAAAATATGTCCAAATTTATAAAGATGATAATGAGAGGTTTATGAAATCCAAGGAGAAACAAGATGACTTCAACATCAAGTTGTTGTGGAGCTTGGACAGAACATGTAAGAAAATGGATAAGGATACAGAGTCAAGAAAGTCAAGGAGTCACAGGTCTCATGATAAAAGAAGAAAACCAAGAAATGTTGATAGGAATCATTAGCACTCACCAAGGAATTCATTTAGGAGAGCACACAGTATTTCAAGTCCATCTCCTATCAAAAAGCATAAGAGGAGGTCTGAGGTAGATGTACTACAAGAAGAAATGAATAAGATTAAGCCTCCTACCTTTGACGGTGAACACAAGAAATATGAGGATGTAGCGACCTAGATGTTTGGAATGAGGAAGTGATTTCAGTTACATAATTACTCCTCGGAGGCAGAAGGGAGAATTACAATCTACCAACTCAAGGGAAAAGCATCAATGCGGTGGGACCATTTTTTGCAAGTGCAACACATTAATGAGAAGAAGGTTACTTGGAGGGAATTCAAAAAGCATTTTGAAAATAAATTATTAACCAAACATTACTATGATAAGAAAATGAGTGTTTCCTTTGAACTCAAACTTGGGAGCATGACCATAGATGAGTATGAAAGGATATTCTTAGAGTTGTTGAAATGTGTTTCTTTCATCAAGGATGAACAAGTTAATATTTAGAGGTACCCGAGTGGGCTTCCATCAATTTTCAGTGATAAGATATAGTATGATAATCCCAAGACACTAGAGGAAACCACAAGTAGATTTAAATTCCTCTATGATCATCATATAGGAAGACCAAATTTCCAAAAGTCTTGGGAAGAAAGGAAAGATGGAGCAGAGGAAGAAGGGGGCCAAGCCACCATTCTTCAGAAATAATTCTCAGGGTCATCCAACTTCCAAGGAGCCTAGAATGACAGAAACAATGGGGTAAAGACCAAGGAAACAACCAATGAAGTGTTGGGATTCTGAGGGAGATCACATGTACATATATTTCCCTCATAGAGATAAAAGAAAAAATGAGTATTGTTCACAATGTACAACATGATGATGTAGTGGAGGACATGGGTAGAAATGTGCCAAGGATCTATGCAACTCTGGATAAAAAGAAAACTGAGTTTCAGTCTCACATGATTAAAGTGGAAGGTAAGATCAACAACCAACCTATTGCAAATTTAATTGATTCATGAGCTAGTCATAGTTATCTAGATCCTAAGATGGTGGAAAGATTTCAATTGCCAATAAGAAATCTTGGGAAAACTTGGTTGGTGTAGCTAGCTACAGGAGCTAAAATGAAAATTAATGAGATGGTTGAGGCATGTCCAATGGACATGAATGGGCTGAGCACAAGGGAATATTTGAAAATCATACCTTTGGGATCCTTTGATTTCCTCATTGGTATGGATTGGTTGGACAACCATCATGTTTTCCTAGATTTTTATAATAAAACATTTACTTTCTTCGATGAGGAAGGGAACTTGAGGACAGTTCAGGGTATTATTAGGGAAATAACTTATAGGGAAATTTTAGCCTTGCAACTGAAGAAAATATTTAGGAAAAGCTTCCAACTATTTGTAGCACACATGGAAGAGACAACTAAGGATAAGGTGCCAAACATTGAATATTACGCAGTCCTAAAAGAGTTTGAATATGTATTTATATAAATAATGGGGTTGCCACCCAAAAGAGATATTGATTTCTCTATTAACTTGATGTCAGAAGTAGCCCCAGTATCCAAAACTCCTTATAGGATGAGTACCCCATAGTTGAAGGAGTTGCAAATGCAGCTTGAGGATTTTTTTAAGAAATGATATATACGTCCAAGTGTGTCACCTTGGGGTTCCCTAGTGTTGTTTGTGAATTATAAGGATGGAACGTTGAGGATTTTCATTGACTTCAGGTAGCTGAATAAGGTGACAGTGAAGAACAAGTATCCTTTTCCAAGGATAGATGATATTTTCGATTAGCTGAAGGATGCAAATATATTCTCCAATATTGACCTCGGATCCGACTATCATCAGGCGAGAATTAAAGAAGAATACATCAACAATACAACATTCAAAAGAAGGTGTGGCCATTATGATTTTACAGTGGTTCCATTTGGGTTATCCAATGCACTAGTTTTCTTCGTGTGTTTAATAAATGGTATTTTCAGGGATTACTTAGATAAGTATGTCATTGTATTTTTGGATCACATACTTATTTATTCTAAATATGAATAAGATCATGAGAAACACTTGAGGATGGTGCTATAAGTATTGAGGGAGCATCAACTATAGTCCAAGTTGAGTAAGTGCTCATTTTATCAGATGAAGATACATTATTTGGGCCATATCATATCAGATGAAGGGATAGCAGTGGATCTAAAAAAGATAAGATCCATTGAGGGATGGTTAGTACCAAAGAATGTATCAGAGGTGAGATCTTGCATGGGACTTGCAGGGTATTATAGAATATATATTGAAGGATTCTCAAAGATTGCACACCCAACCACATCTTTGCAAAATAAGGGTGTGATATTCGAATGGACACCTGAATGTTAAAGAAGTTTTCAACACTTGAAATATTTATTTACAAGTTTCTCAATATTAAGGATTGTTGATCTAAATGAAGACTTCATTACATGCATGGATGCTTGTAAAGAAGGGCTTGGGGGAGTCCTTAGTCAAAATGAACATGTGGTATGCTACGAGTCAAGGAAGTTAAAAGAGAACGAGAGACATTATGCCACTCAAGATTTAGAATTGGAAGCCATAGTGCATGCCTTGAAGATGTGGAGGCACTATATTATGGGGAAACTATTTGAGTTGAGGGCAGACCATAGTGGTCTAACATATTTGTTTGGACAGCCAACTTTGAATGCCAGGTAAAGTAGATGGTTGGAATTCCTCAATGAGTATGACTTTGATATAAAGCATATCAAAGGTAAAAAGAATAAGGTGTTTGATGCACTTAGCAGAAGAGTGCATGAGATGCACGTTACAACCATTAGCATGTACAAATCAGATTTGAAAGACAAAATTTTAGAGGGTGCAAAATCAGATCAACAGTACCTGGAAATAAAAGAAAAACTCTAGCAAGGTATTTTAGAGCAGAAAATTGAAGATTATGAGCTAAGAGTGGATGGAATCATCACATACAGGGGAAAATTTTATGTGCCAAATTTTTCAAGAGTTGAAAAATATGGTGTTAAAGGAATTGCATAATGCACCTTATGTTGGACACCCAGGTTACCATAAAAATATTACAGCTGTCAAGAGCCAATATTATTGGCTAGGTATGAAGAAAGAGGTGGATGATTATATACGCATATGTTTGGAATGTAAAAAGGTCAATGCTAAGCACAAACACCCATCTTGTTTTCTACATCTGTTTCCCATTCTAGAGTGGAAATGGGAAGTTATAACAATGGATTTCATCACTAAGATACCCAGAACAGCCAAGCAACATGATTCCATCATGGTGGTGGTGGATAAGCTTACTAAAGTTGCCCATTTTGTTCCAGTGGAGTTAAATCACAAGGCATACAACATTGCATATATATACATGAGAGAAATTTCCAGACTACATGGTGTTCCTAAGACAATTGTGTCTGACATAGATCCCAAATTTACATCAAATTTTTGGAAAGAATTATTCAAAGGATTTGGGACAAATTTGAACTTTAGCACAACTTATTGTTGGAAAATTGGTTATCATTGATGTCAACCCTAGAATAAGTTGAATAAGTCTCCAAAGTGGTCCCCTTATGGTGTAGATTTAAGAATCGACCTCATGGGAAGATACTCTAAATAAATCTACAAGAAGCCCTGGAAATATGGTTAAGTGGTTAAGAAGCCCCGGAGGCATGGTCATGAAGCCCTAAGTTAATTGAAGAATAATAACATGAAATACATTGAAAATACATTCATATCCATCATAGATTTATATTCCTCTTCATTCCATTTCCAACGATAGGTGGCACGCCATGTGGTTCCTCGCGATTGAGAAGTTATGCCCTCTTAAAGATGAATCCCTGAAGTATGGTCAAGAAGCCTCAGATATAAGGTAAAAGAAGTTACAACTTGGCCCTAAATTCAAGTAAACGATAAAAGTTGTTCCAAACAAGAAGTTACAGGCCGGCTCAAAGATCAAGTAAAGAAGTTACTTGGAAGGGTATAAATACACATCAAGAACCTCTCATTTAATCACTAAGAAAGGATGTGATTTCTTAGAGAAAGTGAATTAGAAGATTTGTGTGAAGGATGGAGTGCTTAGAGCTTCATATTGGATAAGGGTTTTTAGAAAAAAACTATTTGAGTAGACCCCCATGGGTCAAGCATAGGGTTTCCCATGAGGCCCATGTTGGTTTTCCTGGTATCATCACACGAGGTGTTACACACCAAAATGTCACACCACCTTGTCGCACTTAAGTGTCATAAGTGTCGTATGAACCTTACTAATTGTCGCATGCACTTTATTAAGTGTCGTAGCTTTGACACCATGGAAGAACATTTGTCATAATCCCTAGCCAATGTGGAGTAAAAAAACTCATCATGAGAAGATCGAAAAATTTCTTTTTACCCTGATATTTTGACCATTTTTTAAGGTCAACGTTCCACTACCCATGTATAGGAAGCATTGTACTCTTATAAATTCTCCCCTTCCCATGTACATGGAGCGTTGACAATGTTATGTGCTCAAGACTAGGGGGGCATTGAAGTTGTTAGGGAAGTTACAACTAGCCCTCCATTTTCTAAGGGCTAGCTGGCAGATGCTCTTAAGTGGTTTTGGTGGAGGGGTTGAGTCATGAGTCAAGTCATCCATATTCCATCCATTTTGGGTAACAAAATCCTAACCTAAGGAGATAAAATCTCAATTATTCCCAAAATTGGCTATGGTTGTTGAACCTCCCAAAACCTATATAATGAGTGCATTCCAAGGTGAAAGGGGAGAAAGGATTTTAGAGTGTTAAACCTTTGATCTTGTGAGGATAATTCATCAAAGCATCATCGTTATGATCTTGAGACATTGAGGAAAGGGATGGATTGGAGAGCTTGGAGGGGCTGATGCAACATCAACATTGGTTTGTAAGTACTTCACCATGTTTCTCCATTAATATAACCAGTCTTATTTTCTTCATACTATTGTTCATGCATGTATGTCTATATACATAGATTTGCTCTTGTCTAATGATATATTGTAGAAGTATGAGGTGTTGTTCTATTCATTGTAGACTTTCTTCATCGTGATATAAGCTTGGAAAATAAGACCAGAGATTGAAGTGCGATGAGGAACACAATTGAAAAGGAGTAAGTCACACTTCTTGGACAATAGGGGTGTAAATATCCAAGGGAGATTTCACCTATCCGCAAGGGAAATATTCTGTAATAGAAAATTGATGACTCCACCGGGAACAATTGTTCTAGGTTTCTAGCCTATTGAATCTTAGTTTTCCTTTGATCTTTTTTATTATGATGCTTGTTATTTGAACTTTTCCTGCTTTATGTTGAATCTAGGAAAAATTTGCTCTTGTTTCAACCACTTCCAAGAATCAACACTCCTCCACAGTGACCCACAAAGCGTTGAAAAACCTTATCAACGCTCCATGTTAGTGTCCTCAAGAGCATTGACACTTGTTCAATGCTTTGTCTACCTCATTACAGGAGCATTGATCTCCTTCCTAGGTTACTTTTCAGCCCATTTTATTTCTTCTCCTCGGATTTTTCACTCAGATATTTGATTTAGAGTCCTATGAACATGGTTATGAATTTGTTTGATTGAAAGAACTGTGATCACCAACTTTTATTTCCTCTTTTGAGCTTGCAAGTCCTTTTAAATTTATGGAATGTGCATGACTACCTTAGGCTAACCTAATCCTTTGGTAAAAGTTTGTCTTACTAGTAGTTTGATCCTCATCATGAAGGTTTCCAAACTCCTACTTTCCTGATTTCAAAACTCATTTTGAAGTTTTCTTCATTAATTTGGAATTGCAGCTTGGCATTTTGATTCTTGCTACTCATTTTTTTAGGTTTTCAAACAATTATTTCCTTTCTCTTTTACAAATTTGAGTCCTTTATTGAACAAGTTTTCTCACACTTGAATTCTTTTAGCTCTCATCAAACTTTTGAGTGCACTTTGTTTGATTTCTTTTTGCTTCATGTTCCTTTGTGTCAAACATAGATTCATTTCATTCTAATTGAAAGTTAGGAAGCATAAAAGTTTTTCATTTGAAGAGATTTCATTGCATATACAATCAAACAAAGAGAATTTTTTGCATTCTTAGAAGTTTTGTTTTTGTGCATGTTTTGAAGAGCTAGTCTTGCATTTGCTTTAGTATTTTGGAAACATTTGTTTGATGGTTTGGCATCATTTTGAAAAGTTGCATGATATTGAGTGCTTGTTAAGAAGAAAATAACTCTTCCCCTTCTCGTAGATAGAATTCATCGAAAAGAAAAAATTTCATTTCATTCTTTTTTCATTCTATTAGAGTCAAGTCTCACACATCATTATTTTCATGTCAATGGACCTTTCCGAGTAACAAAATCCATTAAAATAAACCAACGTGCTAATAAAATCAACTAGACATTTTTTGGTTTATAGTACACCAACAATAGCATAGCATTAGAATCTTTGGACTAGGAAAAGTGAGTAAATTTTCCAAGTAGAACACTAAAGAGTGACAAAATCCAATTATCGTATAGGCATACCTAGGAACCCCCTCTAACACATGGACTAAACATGAGGTCATCTATGGACAAGCAGCAGAGATTACCCCTCCAAAGCTTGACCAATCATAGTGGAAAGAGCGTATATTGAGGGTTTTTCTTGAGTATTATTGGTTCATTTGGTATCGGTGCTTCGTGAATATTGAATCCATTTGAGGTCCTCATGAGTATTACCAGTCCAGTTGTTTTCAGTCCTTTAGAAGAGCTTCATACTTTGTTATCCTACCCATATGTTCAGTCCCAACTATCGACTATACCCCCTGGAGGAAAACTGTGAGTTGGTTACTTCCCTAGTAACCTTTCTTAGGTATCTACAAAAGTGATTGTGGGGGGTTTCCCATGGTACCTGGGGAAAACATCGCATCGCACTTTTAGTACCCTTGGAGGGTGACCTCACGAACTGAGGGTTGCTTGCACCACGAAGGGTTTTTATGTGGAGGTCAAGGTAACTGCTTCTCATATCTTCACTGATGGATTGACATCCCATCTTTTGAATATCCTTTCACATACTATTTGTTTGGTTGATTACCTATAGATAATTTGTATGGGTGTGTGTTTTCAAAGTTCATAGTTGGCCTTAAGGATTGTTATTTTACTTTCACCATGGTTGATCAATGGCTTTGAAGATCTGGCAGAATGCAAGGTTTGGATCCTAAAGTTCAAGAACCTCAACACAACTCTTCTATCGAAGGAATGGTCGAAGAAAAAACTTTTGAAACTGACAGTGTAGTTTTTGGGAGTGGCCAATCGGTTACAACCTTCATAGAAGGTGGTGTACCTTATGTAAATCCCCCTTTAACTGATTCACTTATACCACTACTTGTTGAACAATTGTCCATGATATTTCTTGATGCTTATTCTTCTTATCATAAAACCAATATGTTATCTTTTGATTAGACATATGGAATATGCATTCCCTCAATGGACACAAAGATAGTTGCACTAGAATAGATCACTATTGTTGGTGCTTCCCCTTTACTAGGAACATTTGTGACCCAGGTTACTCTGACACAACCACTTACAAGTACATCTCTCTCTGCACATGGATCAGGTAATATTCCTGCTTCACTAATCCCACATATGCACACACCAAGTGCTTTACTTAGTCATCCCATTAGTTAGATTTTCAACGGTCAAACTATTCATACAACCATAATTACATAAGCTACTTAACCTACATCTCCAACTTCACAAATGGGGATTTATTCTATACTCTTTACTAGAGGTCAATCTTGAGTTGGAAGGAAACTTTTTCCTGGGGGGAAACCCTCAACTATGAGGCAAAATCCTATCTGGGGGAAACAACAACAAGCCTAGGGGAAAGCCACTCCTGCAAGTCCTTCTATTCCTACTACTATAGGCATGTATCCTAGAAAACCATATTTAGGAGTTTCAAATCCTTTATGGGGTCAAGCTAATCCAAAAAGCATTCCTTGGCAAGGAATATTTCCCATTCAATTCGTGAATCCCATGATTCCAACACAACATCCCCCTCAAACATAGTATATGGGAGGTCCATCAAGCCAACCTCCATATATGGGGGGAGATTCAATTCAACCGTAGTACATGGGGGGACCATCGGGTCAACCATAGTACTGGGGGGACCCTCAAGTTGACCACAATACATGGGAGGAACATTTGGTTTTTCCATCCTGTCGCAACTTGTATATGGTCCTACTGGTGTTCCTATATCACATGGCTACTACTATTGTCCACAGGTTAACCGAAAGCTTCCATTCTTGGCTACATTTGATCTGCCTAATCTATCTCATTTGACTAATGATCCCATACGGCATGCCCCATTTTGGCCTCCAATCCCTACCAAACCACCTTTCGATATCCCAAAATTCGATGGGAGACCTAGAGAAGAATGTAATAACCACGTAATGAACTTCCATCTTTGGTATTCTTTGAACTCTTTGATGGATGATTCCATTCATTTACAAAATTTCCAGCAAACCCTCACAGAAGCGGCAGTGAAATGGTATATTGAACTGCCACGACATTCCTTTAGTGACTTCAACTCTTTAGCTATGGATTTTTTGACACATTTACAACTGTCGATTCGGTATAAAACTAGTACAAATCTTTTGACTGTGCTTAAGAAATATACCTCCACTCACATATCTGATTATATTCATGAATGGAGGGAGCAACGAAGGCTTATTAAAGACTCTATTCTGGGCCAACTCTTGGCAGATTGGTTCACCATGTCACTTTTTCCACCCATCGTTGGAGATGTCTCCATGGGAGGTGTTGTCATTGAGGAGCAAGCCATCATTCATGCTCAATATTTGGTCTTGGTATATTCCCAGTATAGTACACTTTATGATCTGATCCCTCATGCTCCTCACCCATCGAATGATCCATCAAGACCTGCTCTAGAAGCCCATGTCGATGGCATGGTGGGTTACATTATCAAAACCAAAACTACTTCCTCTCATTTTCAAACCTCCAAGGTGAATGTGGTCCATTCCACTTCATCTCAACAACCTGGAGGTAAGAAGAAAAACAAGAGTAGATCCAAGAAATTTTCTAACCAACAAGAGAGTACAAAAACTATTGATACCAAACCGAAAAGGAAAGCTAAGCCTCCCTACATTATTTGTACATAGGAACACTACACAAAATACTTCCCTCGTCATGAGGAAGTAACTAGATTTCTAAAGGGTACCTCCCATCCTATAGTGTTAACTGGCCCTTTCCCAACTTAGAAGCAACAAATGGTTGCACAAAATCCTGCCCCTCTGCAATGTGGAAACACGGGTCATTCCCACCATGGGAATGCTTCCTCAAGCGTCGCTCATTTTTTATGTGTAAGGAGATGGTTAGTATAATGACCAGAGCTATGACTTATGACATTCCTACATAAAATCATGCCAATGGAGGTGCTACCAATAATCCCTCCACTTCCACTCCTCCCCCATCCTCTGCCCCTCTTCTGATCAAGAGGCCGATTGATGACTCAGTTTTGTGCCCACCCAAGGGAACAATTCAAAAGTCGATTTCCAATCCAAGTGCCCATGCTTCTCAAATCTACAACATTGTTGAAGATTTGGCTCAAGCACCTTGTGCTATGTCAACGCTTGCAGTTCTACAAAACTGTCCAAGTCAACGTAGAAACTTGTTGTCATCCATTGGAGCTATGGCTCCATAGGTGTCAAATATGACTATGTTTAATATGCACTATTTTAAATTGAAGCTCTCCCACCACTTGGCATTTCAAATTCACACTATGGTTCATGGGAAGAACATCCATCGCAATGTTTTGGATGAAGGAGCTTCCACATGTGTCATGTCTTTGTCTTGTTGGAGAGATATTGGTTCTCATGAAATTAACCAGTCTCCTACCACCCTTAAATTGTCTAATGGACATGGTTTCCAACCTTACAGACCCTTGCAATATTTTGATATGGAATTGAAGGGAAAAATCGTTTCTATCGACATTGAAGTAGTTGATGCACCCCTAGATTATAATTTGTTGTTTGGTCACAGTTGGTTCTATGCGATGACTATCATTGCTTCTTCAGTCTTTTGCATTTTGTGATTTCCCCATCGATGGAAAATTGTGATTGTTTACCAACTTGATTATTGCACACCAGATCTCAATAAGTATGCAATGAATAATATCCCTTTCCTGGGACAGTTCGATATTAAGTACGAAAATGTGGGGGTAAGTCTCCTCGAGGATTACTTATTCATAGGATTTTTTCCCTTACCTCCCCCTGATCCCCCACATGAGTTTGTCACGTTAAATATGATTATGGCTACGATAGAACGATCATCTAAATCATTCGATCCTCAGGTAATTACTAGCCCATCTACCACTGAAATACTAGGTGACATCATGTCACTTAGTCTAGCAAAGTCCAGTCTTCCACAAGATATGGTACATAAACCTTCCCTTCCTCTACCAATATCAGTTGATCCTATTTCTTACTCCCTCTCTGGTGAACCTATCCCCAATAGTAACCAGGAGTCTAAGGGAGTGCAGAAGAAGAGTCGAAAGACAAACCAAAGCTTCAGGGGCATGCCTTCAACCTCTGGACATCATATTGAAGTTAAACTGCTAAATTCTTATGATAAAGTTGGGGGAAAACTACCAACCTCTGAACACCATGTTGGGAAAAAACCTATAAATAAGTATCGATTAACGTACCAACCTCTAGACATCATGTTGGGAAGAGGCTCGTTCATGGGTATTACACCGAGCATAATTTATTCTCATTTTCAGGATCATCAAAAATGAAACCAATACCAAGCACAGTTCATTTTCTGTGTCAATCTCGTTAAAAAAGGATGTTGTATGTGAGCATACTTCGTCGTTCCTTGAGCTCGTTAAACCATGAAGAGTCGTCTTTCGAGTGGTATTTTACCCCTTTTTCAGCCTCGTAAGACTAACTACAAAAAAGGTATACTCTAGTCAATCATGACTAGAAGAGTCCTCCCTTGTATTTTTTTACACTTTTTCGGGCTTGGGAAACTAAATTAATGAAAAAGAACATCCATGGAGTCATCTTTAATATATTTTCAGACTCTCTAAATGTGAAAATATTGTCGAGTTTTCCTTCTTTGGACTCATAAAACATGCATTGAAGGACCCATACGGGGCCAAACCCCTCCTTCTTCAGGTTCATTAAACATATGATGAAGGACTCATCGAAGATGATCTATACCGAGCATGTGTTATACTCCTCAAGCTCGTTAAAAAACAAAGAGGTACTCACCAATTATGGTGGGGGGGGATTGAAGGAAGTGGGTCAATTTTTTGGAAAGCATCATGGTATTTGTTTGTTATCACCCTTGAACATGGAACCTATTTGCGTCTCATCTTATAGTTGGGTAATTTGCTTGTCTCTAAGTCATACCAATCCCATGAGTCCTCATACTCTAGCTGACCCAAATAGTGCCCCTTTGATCATCGCACTATGTGTTTTTCTATCTCTCATTCAAGTCAATGCTTTCAAGTCATTTGTTATGCCTCACAATGTTCAAGGGAAGTTTTACCTCAAACCAACCATTCTGCAGTATTACCAGCTTTCATTCTCGTGTGAGTCCATACTCATTTAACCAGCATCTTACATCACTTTCCTGTGTCATTTTCATGTCGATGATGGGGGATACATCATGGCCGTCCTTCGATGAGTCTATTCATGTCGACTTCAACACATTATCTGGTAATTAGACATAGAAACCAGTCAGTACCTTGGAGTCAGCATTCCTCAATGGCAGGTTTCACCTTCGACAATAGGTTTACACCATTGGCCTCTGATCTAATGATTCCACGGATGTTCAAATTCAAATCATTCATTCACATTCATTGGAATGTACCAGGGTATCTTTGGAGGCATTGTCATTATTGGTGATTTCCCTCGCACTTGTTAATGGTATACATTAATGACCAGTAATCAATTGTTTTCTGCCATGTTCAACATCAAGTCATTTATTCACATGGCTAAAATCGTACTATTTTGTAATCAGGATGAAGACCCTGGGTTGGGCGCTCACTGCTAGCGAGGAAAATCCCCCTATTACCATACCAATGTCAAAATATAGGTAGAGCTATGATCTCCCTTAAAAGACAATCTAATTCTGAAAATACCCCAAACAATCTAAAATGGAAGAATATAAAGAGATAGGAAAGTAGGTCAGAAGTAGTACCTTTGGTCCTAACGTTCTATGTAGACCTCCTCCACCTTTGTAGCTTCCCAAGATGTTGGTCTCCTCCCAAAGATGACCTGCAAGAACACTTAGGCAAACAATGCTACAAATGTTATATATCTACTCATCAATATTAGTGTTAGATATAAACCATTATGCTTAAATCAAATGAAAAACATAAAGATATCATTTGGGACAGGAAAAAAATTATTTTATTCAAATCCAAAGATCGAAAGTTACAACCTTTGTAGGCCAACGCTCCGTGAACTAGGTTCGTGCTCCTCTTAATGTTGCTCCACGTGCATTATCCCAAAGCCTTATCTCACAATCAACGGATCACTTTAGGTAAAGGGAAGGGATTGTATAGGACAAAGGGCTAGAGAGGGAATGTTGAGGCCAAATCTCAGTAAGGGATGCAATATTTGGAATAAGAGGAGGAAGGGATTTTGGTATAGTTTCTTTGTTCTCATGCTTGATGTTGGAATGCGACCCAAGGAAATTCTTTTATATGGCAAAAGGATAGTTATTTGGTTTGGGGACAGGCTACAGTAGGTGAATTGGTTAGGAAACCTCCAATAGCCCGTTAACTTCGTCGAATTCCTTGCAACATTTTATTTTTTGCAAATTTTGGAGATAAACGTGGGTTTTTTAGTATGTAGCTAGCATATGTGTGCAGGTTTTCTAGTATGTAGATAGTGTATGAGCGGTGGCAGTAGTGTAGCAGGGTGCGTACATGCTCCAAAAAATGGTTTTTTAAAGAGAGTTCCTCAGCAGTAATTTGGAAAATTGTGCAAGCAGAAAGGCCAATGCCATGTATGCATAGGTAGGGAATTTTAGGGCTATAACAGATGCCCCCTAATGTGTGAGGTCAGAAGAGAAACTGATGGCCAAAATACATTACAATATATTTACCAGTGGGAATG
>ML796638.1:300850-331822 GCA_009831015.1 Picea engelmannii
TAAGCAAAGTCATGCCTCCATGACCCTAACATCTGATCCTATTCTTGAATTGATTTGGTTATACCTCAATCTTGATAAACCTGCAAGCAACCATCTTGTTAGAACTATACATATCATACAAAAATTGTCAATTAAATTTACAGGTACCTTTTCATTTAAATGATAATATTATTCTTTAATTAATATCATTTTTTCCTTTTTATCCTTTATTCGTAATGCTCATGAATTAACTCTCTTTTAATCATGACTGTGTGTCGGTTCCTTTGTTTTCATGAGTTGATCACAGACATGGATCGACTCATTATATCGTACTCATGCTTCTGTTGTGTTCTCAGTTCACAAATAGATCATATTTTGATCCTTTATCAATTCTCTGTATTATTCTAGTGTTAACTCTCTGTCGAATTAAATCTTTATGAGGCGCTTCCGTCAAACCATTTACATATGACCATATGTGCAAAACCACAAGCTTATTGATTTGAGTGTTGCCTCTTCTTTTCCCTTTGTTTATTTATTCCATACGACTGCAGGTGGTGACCAGGCGCTAAGCTAAGGAGTGCTTGATCACTTATCAAAATCAATGGTCATGTCTTAATGTCACGACGAGTTGGACGATTCTCATTTACTTCAGAACTTCGGCTATTCGTGGTTCCTGAATTCTGGAGTGGCAATTCCTCCGAAGTGATTATCCACCGAATGAGTCATAAAGTGGTGGTGACTGCTTGTTGTTGATTAACACCTCCACTTATGCTATCCTTCCACTTTACTTGATCATTGATTGGGAAATCTCCCGAAGTAGATCAACGGTTTAACGTTGACTTCGGTCTTCGGCACTTTGCAACTTCGGAACCTTCAACCAGGACCAGATCAATGACCCTCGTCCTCTTTCACGATAAACAATCGAGATCCACTTCGAAACTCTGGCCTTCAGAGGTCTCAAATTTCTGCGCTTGCTTCCCCCCAGAACGCTTTTACCCAGAGTTCATGATCTGTCGATGCGTGTCCTCCCATAGATCAATGGCTGTGAATCACTTTGACTCTTCAGGCTTCGAGAGTTTCAAAATCTATGCCTTCACTTTCTCCCAGAATTATTTCACCCAAAATCAACAATCCTTCGACGCGTGTCCTCCCACAGATCAATGACTGTGAATCGCTTCGACTCTTCAGGCTTTGGGAGTTTCAAACTCTACGCCTTCACTTTCTCCCGGAGCGTCGATCCTCCGAACCACTGCGAGATCTACTGTCGCGTGTCTTCTAGGATCAACGGTTGTTATGTATTCCGACCTTTAGGCCTTTGGGAGTTTTGGACCCAACACAACCCGTCACATCTTTCCCCTCTGGAGTGCCCAGTCTCTGAACTGCATGATCTGTTGCCACGTGGTGAACTACTAGAAGCAGACACGTGGCCAAATCGGGCGGGTGACACATGTCTTGTTCTAACTAACATTTCAATACTCCATATGCTCAAAACTTACTGACATGTGGCACACATCCCATGTGTCCACGTCATCCCAGGTGACGTTCGCAAGCCATGTCACTTCGGGAATTCCAGGATCCACATCACCTCTAGGTGACATCATCACACGCCATCAATTTGGCTCTTCGGGCTTCAGGACTTTCGAAGTTTCCATACTAGCACACTTCCAATTCTCCTGAACTCTGAATCCCCAAATTGGCCAATCTGTCACCATGTTTTCTCCTGGATCGACCAACTAAGATTCGCTTCGGGTCTTCACCTGGAGTCCATGGATCTGCACCATGTGTCCCCCTTAATCTGACAGTTGAGGCTTACTTCGGGTCTTCGGACTTCGAAAATATCAAATTTCAAAACTTATCTGGCCCCATTGGCTTTTATCCGAAGCCCTGGATCTGGTGATGCATGGCTCTCGACAGATCAATGGCTGAGATCCTTTCGAATCTTCAGGTTTCAGAAATCTCAAACTTCAAACCTCCTCAAAGTACACAGGATTCTGCCGCGTGTCCCCTTGAATCAGACGATTGAGGCTTACTTCGGGCCTTCACTCGAAATCCACAGATTTACGCTACGTCTCTTCTAGATCAGACAACCCAGATTTGCCTCGGATGATCTGACGCTTGAGGTTTACTTTAGCTCTCCGGTTCTCCGGGCTTCGAGTTTCAAATCTCAACTGAAAACCTCTCGAACATATTTCTCCGGAGTTAGTGATATGCTGACATGTACCTCTTGGTGATCGACGGTCAGGATCTATTTCGACTATTTCACCTCCTCCTCGTCCACAAGTTCCAGAGTTGTGGATCTCACACCACCTGTCTCTTCTTGACGATGGATGACCCCAAACTACTTCATCTATACAGAGTTTCAATGTTCGAGCACTAGCAAGTCACAACACTGCACGTCTTTCAATTTGCAGGGGCATGCATCGATGGTTTGGAGTAACCCACTTTTCTCCCCGCAATTCTCTTGATGCTGACACGTAACCCCCTGGTGAAACCGTGGTTTGGATTGCGGGACCGCCTTGGGAAATTATATCCTGTGCAACTTGGTTCCCCGTAATTCCTCCTGTCCATTGATCTCACTCTACAATGGGATTTGACGCTTGTGACCTTATCCCTTGCTTCCTTTTCATCGGACGACCCTTGTTCACCTGTCCTCCGATCCAACGATCCTAGATCTCTCCCGATCCCACAATGGAGATTTCTCCTAAATTTCGATCCTTCAAACCCCTTACAATGGGTCTCTGATGTTCTATCTCTTGCATAGATTATGCAACACCATTCCTTCAGAGCTTTTCAACTCCACGGTCAAAGTTCGATCTGTAACCACGAGACTCTGACCAACAGACTCGGCCCATACCGAACCGGTGTTTAAGCCAGAATCTCTGATACCAATCTGTAACATCCCCAGCCACCCACAGGCCGGGGTATGCTATCTTCAATCCCACCCTGGGAATTCTTTCTCTTACCGATACATTTTTTAAAATTTAGGGATGCATAAAAGAAAATAATTTAATGACATGCACAACAGTAGTTAGCAAGCATGCATAGTCTAAAGATTTAATTAAAAAATAATTAAATATACAATGGAAATACATTTGTATACATGTAAATGATACCATAATAGAGAGCACTTATCTTTATGAAATATGACACCAACTGGCTGTAGACCAAGGACATTCCTCCCAACCATAGATGCTACTGTTCATTTACTCTCAACAATAGGTCACTCCTGAGCGAGGGCTATGAATCCATAAGGACGGGTCCTAGGCCAAGTATAAATACACAGTAGTTGGCTAAGTAGCTCTCATGTTTCCCAACCTCACAGCAATCCTAATTTCTAGCTCTCTTTCCCGCTCAGCCTGCACAACCCCAAGAAATTAACACCTTTCTCTGCCACGCAGTCCCTGAGGCTGTTCCATTTCTCTCCAGGGATCCAGTGCTACTGGTCAGGAAATCTCCCTACTGGAAATTCCAAGGATCTCAGCTGTGGATAGTTCCATATGAACTACCATCAAGTTCATGCACACAGGCATCCATTCCCTCCTGGAATGATCAGTAAATTATTACAACCATTCAACAATGGCTCTCCTCTTCCTGCCATTTGTTTCCATGCTCAGACTAAGAGCACACGAACTCGCAGTAGTGAGTGAAGAGGAAGAAGAACCAGTGAGAACATGACGAACCAAGGGAAGAACGAACCCAAAACAACCCCCAAGGGATGTTTAAATAATTACATGAAGACAAGAGCCACATGGACTCCCTCCCAAGAAGCTCATGTAAGCCACTCTTCTCCATAAAATCAATTATGGGTAAACAAAATAATAATAACAAGACTTAGCCCCTCAAGCCCCCTCTCTTGTGGAATCATAGCCCCCTATCTCTTTTGTCCTTGTCGGTATTGCAACCAACGGTGTATTTTATTAATGTATAGGAAGTGTTACATTTCCTAGGCACACTGGCCCCTTTTCAACTTTACCGGCTCACCAACCTAAGTCATATTTACATAATATGTTACAGTTTATAAGGGTTAGAACCGAGATGATACACGTTCTTAATGCATGTCCCCAACGAGGTCAAGATACAAAGAATTGTGTCTCGAGCTTGTTTCTCTTTAGGAAAAAAACACTCACATGCCCAAGCAACATCTTATGGCGGGATAAAAGAAAGACGATGAGATAGGATATCCTTTCAAAATGTTGCTCGAGGAATCCCTCACGCAACAAAGGAACGAGATGATGGATAATTTTACGCAAATCCTTTGGCGACTACCAACATGCAACACATATTCCTTGAGCGGAGGAGCCTCCCCCTTCAAGGTACAAATCAACTTTTATATTCCTATATTTGAAGGTTGGATAGATGCATATGTTGTAGAAAAATGGCTGAATCTACCAGAAGGGTATTTTTCTGTCCATAACTTTTCGAACAAAGAAAATATTACTTTTGCGCTCCTCAAATTCATTCCCCATGTCAAATATTATTGGGAGACTTTACGTGAGAAAAAGGAAACATAGGAACCCTCATTATTTACAGTCGCGGTCACTTGGGAGTCCTTCAGCGATGCTATTAAGGAACAATACTACCCTGTCGGAAGTTATGACGACCTGTATACAAAATGGGCCACACTGCGGTAGGAAAGAGACCAAGCAGTGCCAAAGTTCACAAATATCTTCCATACCTTGTGCACCAAGCTAGGTATCAAAGATTATGAGCAACATCTAGTGCTCAAGTATCACGGTGGTGTGCATAGATACATCCAGGTCGAGATGGAGTTTTTGGACATCTCGTCCTTGGGCGTGACCTGTCAATATGCCTGCAAAATCGAGCAGAAGCTTAAACAAAAGACGTGGGAATTTGGGCCTGGGAACCCATCACATCAAAAGCAAGGAAAGGGTGGCCCAAATATGCAAAAAAAATGAAAGAGCTAATATGGACAACCTTAGGACAACCAGTCTAAGCCACAAGCAAAGAAGGACACCGAAAATATGAAGAAAGATACCGAGAAGTGGTGCGACTTCCATAAAATCCCCTAGCATAACACTGTTGATTGCCGCTCAAAGTAGTCACTAGTGGATGAGGTGAAAACCTATGAATTAGATGCGGGTTATGACTTTGAGTCAGAACCAGAAAGGGGGAGACAAATCATTAATGCAGAACCTAATGCCACTATTGCTACCACCAAGATCCATCCCGGTGAATGAGATGAACCAGAGGAAGGCGAGTGCCTATTTCATTCACATATGTGGGTGAAAGGCACGTCGCTGCACTTCATCATTGATAGTGGTAGCATGAAGAACCTCATCTCAATAGATATCATGAAGAGGCTAGCCCTTCTGACAACATCGCACCTGCATCCCTACACCATTGGATGGCTCTGCCAAGGAAGTGATCTTTGTGTCAGCCAATAGTGTCGCCTGTTGTATGACATCAAGCCCTTTAAATATGAGGTATTGTGTGATGTTGCTCCTCTCGAAGTTTGTAATGTTCTTTCGGGCAAACCTTAGTTATGGAAACATCATGATGTATATGAGTCTAGGCCTCGCAGTGTTATTATTACTTTGAACATGAAATTGTACAGGATACCCAAGGCAATCCCACCTAGTGCTATTTCCTTGATCTCTGCCAAGCAATGCATGAAGGTCATCTCTCAGACTGGTAAGTTTGTATTCTTTATGATTTGCTCTCAGAGTGAGTGAAAGATTACATCCACATCCAGGGCCTCTGTGATCGACCGCTCCACACAATAGAAGAAAGTGGATACGATCATGGAAGAATACAAAGATATCTTCTCCTCACCAACCGGGGTACCTTTGCACTATCAGGTCAAGCATCCCATCGATCTGACCCCCGACACACCGCTACCCAATGGGCCAATCTACCACCGCTATCTATTACAAAATGAGGAGATCAAGTGACAGATCAAATAACTACTCCACAAGGGACACATCCGTGCCATCTCATCACCTTATGGGAGCCCAATCGTGCTAGTACAGAAGAAAGAAGGGACTTGGCGCCTCTGCATTGATTACCATGCCCTAAATAAAATCACAGTTAGGAACTGGTACCCGATTCCCTGAATCGACGATCTCCTTGATCAACTCAAGGGGGCCAAATACTTCAACAAGATTTATCTGAAGTCTGGCTATTACTAGGTCCCAATAGGACAAACAGATGTATGGAAGACTGCCTTCAAGTCAAAATAAGGTCTTTTTGAATGGCTGGTCATGCCCTTTGGTTTGAAAAATGCTCCAACAACTTTCATGAGGATGATGGATGATATCCTATGACCTTTCACCCATGCTTTTGTAGTGGTGTATCTGGATGACATCCTCATCTACAACAAGACTTGGGAGGAACACTTGGAACATATTTAACAGGTTCTTCACACCATGCGGAAACACAAGCTATATGCCAACTTGGAAAAATGCTCCTTTTGCATGGACAAGGTCCAATACCTAGGTTACATCATTGATCAACATGGTGTGCATGTGGATCTAGCCAAGATCTAGGTCATTCGTGACTGGCTAGCCCCAACCACACTCACTGAGCTTCAGATATTCTTAGGCCTTGCCAATTTCTATCGCAGGTTTGTGTTGGGATTCTCCCATATTGCATGGGACCTCATCCAAGTAACCAAGGGTGGTGGTAAGGAAAAAATTGTGTTGGGCTTGTCCCAACAACAAGCATTCAATGATTTGATGTAGAGCTTGTTCTCATCCCCATTAATTTAATTACTTGACCTGAAAAAACCCTTTGAGATCGAGACAAATGCTTCAAACTATGCAGTGGGTGAAATCCTCACTTACAATGGCCACCTCGTGGCCTATCATAGTGAGACACTATCAGATTTCATTCGTAAATATGCTACTTACGACAAAGAAATGTACTTCATTGTGCAAGCATGCCGCCAGTGGAGGCATTACATTCTTGGGAAGGAGACAGTCATCCACACTGATCATAAGCCACTGCAGTTCATGCCGTCATGAGGCAAATTACAGAATGACCATCATCAAAAGTGGTCGACATACTTGCAACATTTCCACCTCAACATCAAGTATAAAACATGAAGTACCAATCGAGTCATTGATTTCCTCAACTAACCTCCAATTGCGACTGTCACCACGGTGCTAGACTCTTGCATCCATGAGACCTATGAATGGCCCCACCTCTATGATAGAGACCCTGACTTCGCCACCACCTACCAAATGTTGGGAGAAAACTCAGTTGTTGCTAATTTCCATCTTCAATATGGGCTGTTGTTCCATCTAGGACATCTGTGCATTCCATCAAGCGAGTGAGTAAAGATGATTTAGGAATCCCACTACAGTTGGGTGGCAGGACACTTTGACGTCGAAAAAACAATGGTAGTGACACATAAACATTTCTATGGGCTGAAAATTCAATAGGATGTCAGCAAGTATATCAGTTCCTACACTACCTTCGCTATTGCCAAACTTACTAGTAAAAAACAGGGCCTGTTGTTGGCACAGGGGCAGACCCATTGTTCAACACTACAAGAGCGCACCAACAAAACCGTAACTACCGACCCTTTCGGCAACATCTGTGAAGTAGATGAAGTCTCACCCGAGGTAGAGGCAGGGGTGGTTGCAAGACTCAGGTGTCTGCAACCTTAGCTAGGACACAGATTTGTGATTATCTCGCTTACGGAGCACTTAGCATCGATCATTCATCAATATTCAACCCTTATGATACTTCGCAAATAGCACAGAGCATTGCGACATTCACTTAGATCTAAGGTATCTTAGTACTTAGCAACAATAAAATAGATCAGATCTAGTAGATCATCACTAAGCATCTTCTTACATATCAGATCTACTATTCATACACATCTAGTAAGCACAAAGAATAAATAGATCTATCTAAATATATCAAAGCACTTATCAAAAGCAGAGATAAGCACATTGAGTCAAAGCACAAAGCATAACACATGAATTTACATGTTTCACCCCCACCCCGGGGCTATGTCCACCAACTCTTCTTCTTTATTAGCGTCTTCAATCGTTTACAAGCAAAAATCCACCAAAGCCTACTGCGCATAGGACAAAATATCTGCGCATCTCGCTAGATCCTTATTCCTTGCCTGACAACACAAATCCTTCTATATCTCCAAACAAGGACTTGCACTAAGCTCTGCAAGCCTATAGAATGCATAACACCTCGATCACACATATCACATTTGGCATGTAGCCTATATTACATAGATATAATACTCTACTAGATTCCTAGATGTCTATTTATACATTCAAAAACCTGGTCCTAAGCATGGGTGAACCCATGGGCCCACATCCCTTCCCCATTACATATTCCCCAAACCCAAAATTGGCCCCAAAGTGGGCCGATATTCCGTGATCTCTGCTTCGTTTGGCGCTCCATATTTGATAGGCTGTCGAAGTCCCAAAAATGGTCAATATGACCAAGTGTTCCCAAAACTTGGTCAAGGGCCAACATGCCCCCAACACTCACCTGTGACTCGTCCCAATACACTCTGGTTTGAGCAATTATGCTTCGAACGCCTCGAGCTTGACTCGAGCTTCTTCGACCTGCTGTAGTGCTACTTCCTCTTTCTCAGTGAAATCCTGGATGAGTGCATCATTGACTGGTCCTTCTAGGCACTGTTCTGCTGTGATGACGACCTGTTCTAGCTCGACTCCTTGGCTTTCAACTTCGGTGAACAGTTGGCATGCCTTCTCTTGCACTGGTTGAAGTCATTGAGAGACTTCCATCACTTTGGTTTGGATCAAGTGGATCTATTTCTGGGCCATGCGTTGCTCTGGAAACCTCTTCATCCTTTCGACTGGTGACAAGGCCTTCAACTGTGCTTGTAACATATCTGCATGCTGCTTTGCTTCTTGGAGCTACGAATCCAATGCTTGTAACTCTAGATTCTCTGTGAGGTTCTCATAATTCTGAGCACTCCTAGAGCTCAACTTCTTACACTTCAAGGCAATGGATTTCATTCTTCCAACTACGCTGCGAGTAGTTGCCTCTCTCAGGTCTCTGATTTCTTGAGGAGTCTCGGGCACAGTACAAAGTTCCAGGTCTGCGATGCGTTGCTGGATCACTTCTTCAAGTTGTGCCACCTGTTGTGGAATTCGTGCTTCAACTCTCACTTCTATGATGATCACAGAGTGAAGTGATTTATTGACCAGTTCCTTTATCTCAAGTTGCCTATGATCAACTTCTCCTTGCTCTGCTGTAGCTCTACTTTCTCTTTGTCCCATTGTACTTGAAGAGCAAGTTTTTCTCGTTCGGCAACACTGTGCTGCTCGACAAGTACTCCTTGTACCTGTGTCAAAGCTTGGGTGGCTTGCGCTGTCTCTTCCTAAGCTCGTTGAAGGAGATATTTAACTTTATCGATGATCTGGTGCAATTGGGCTGGCTCATCTCCTCGTTCTAGTGTTCCTACTGTCAGAGGCGCAGTATAGGCTTCACGGCTAGACTGGAGTGCTTGCTGCACTCCTTTTAGTTCAATCTCGATACGGTTATACATCTGCTCCTGCTTCACCTCTTGCTTCTCTAATATCTTCTGTGAAGCATTGTTCATAGCTGCAATGATGAAATTAAAATCATCCAATGTGAGGGTAGTCTGCATCTTGGTTAAAAGGGTTATAGGTTTCTTCTAGGAGGAATATTTGGGAGGCGAAACCTTCCTTTTCTTCGACGAGTCCTCTTAGTGCTAGGCGATGGTACTTCTCCTTTCTGTTGTTCAATTTCTACGCCTTCTATCTCTTCGCCATCATCCCCTTTGTCTGGTGAAATAGACACAGTCCTCATCGATCTGCTGTCTATATCCTGAACTTCTGTAGGCTTATTTATCTTACTAAGTCCAAGTGTATCCTGCGTAGCTTTTGAGTTGTCTACATCGGACAACTCTGCAGGGTTGGCTGGAATAAGGAGGTTCGCCGACCATTCCTTAGTGATTTCCTCTAAGTCTTCCTCTGTAAGTTTGCAATAGGAATGTAACTGCTGCTTATGGCCATCTGTGTGCACTGTTATATAAATAAAGTGGCGGTCTGCGCTGAACTTCATTAAGGGCCGAAACCTGTGGAGGGTATTCGGGGTCATTCGAGGCTTAGACAAGATTGCTTGTTTCAACTGGTTGTAATAAGTATGTAATATGACATTAGATTGCCACTGCTTGTTCATATCATTAGAGTACCACAAGGTATTGAACTTCGCGGCCAAAGGTTCAAAGGGCTCAATGTCGGGGAAGGTCACACCTTCCGGCATTTCCCATGAAATGAATGCGATCAATATGAGAAGCCAGCTAAAGTGGAACTCATACCCTTGGTCTTGTGCTTGCCGACATTCAAGATCTAGCTGGTTTACAAGGTACTGTGCCTAATTCAACTGAAGTCCTTCTGCGCACTTCCCGACAAGGTCAACACTGAATCCAATTACTTGGGTGGGCTGGTTCTTGCGAACTAGCTTGCCTGCTGTTATCACTCCAAGAAACTCCTTAGGGTTGTAAGCTAAGGATGCTTGGTAACTTAGAAATAATGGTTTTTTGGTATTTTATAGATGGATCAATGAGATAACAAATTATAACTCAGTACTCAGACCTTAAATGGGTAATCAAAACAAACAGAGCTCTCATGAAACAATAATAACATGGCAAGCTTAAATGGATGAGAATAAGGAGTTGCTAAACTAAATACAACATGTAGGGTTTATAAAACTGTGTAAAATAATCTTAAGTAAACTATGATCTAAATGGTGAGATGACAGTCACTGCAGCTAAAACAGTTTAATTAAAATAGAGGAAGACAGGTGACAAAATCTGAATATGTAGCAGAGATAAATCTATCTTTTTTGCATTAGCATTAAAAAAGTCTGTTTACATAGCATAAGAGTATCTGAAATCTAACCTCCCTTCATTCATCTTCCTTCTGTAGCTTTATAGCTTAACAATTCAGTTATCAGATCCTAAAACTATGGATCTGAATTTCTAGAAATAGTAAACAAACAACATTTACAAAGGAATAGGAATAGATCCTCAAAATAAGGTAAATCTTTATCTGCTGGCCCTCAAAATGTGGTTGAAATATGATGATGTGTAGCTCAGCCTCCCAAGGCTCTCTGATTTGATAATATGATAATGAAATTCGAATTATGTGATGTGGCTCCCAAAACCCTGAAATTCTGCCTCTTTTAAATATGGTAAATGACATTTGTACACCTTTTCTTCTCTTCATTTTCCAAAAGTGGCTGATTAGATAGATTTGATAATTCATTAATAAAGCCTTAGAAGAGGATTCAATTCATTCTCGTGCAAAAATTTATGATCTGGGCGAAAACCGTAACATTATGGCCGTGACAGGATTTCACCAGCTTATTTACAGACAAATCCGCTCATAAGCTGGTGAAAGTCAGCGCTTTCACCAGCTAACTAGCAAAATTTTCGGCGAATTAGCTGGTGAAAAGAGCAGATTTTTCAAAATCAAATTTCTCGGTCATAGAAAGTCCGTTTTTCATGCCTGAATAGTCGATCGACATCTAGAAATCCTAATCTTTCCAATTGTGTTTTCAAATCTTCATTTGGAGCTCGGGAAGGGATTAAAAAGTTCCCTGCAAGTTTAAGCATCATTTTTTCAAAAATGCCAGTGCATTTTTGATCGCTAACAGGAAGGACAGACTGTCAAATTTTTTTCTCAACAAAGAGCCAATGCGTCTTCTTGCCATTTTCAATTCAAAAATCCAAACGATTCTGCATACCAAACACTGCGATATGATATTTGGGCCGAGGTCTTGCACTGGTGAAAATACTCGGTTCTGTTTTTCAACATTGAAAACTTACCATACAATTGTGGGTGATGTGTGTTGGGGAAATGATGTGGCGATTTGATGTCACCAACCATATAGTACTGTTCCTGTACCTGGGATGATGGGTTCAAATTTTCCATTTCCGATGCCATGATTGTGAATCATGCGTTACTGAACGAGATCCGCTTTGCAATCCGATTTAGACGTGCAACTCGAGTTTCCCTGATTGTCCGCTTTCACCAATGCATCATTCTTGATTGCATGACGTGGGATGAACATATCATCATTAGATTTTTTACAACGTGGATAAAACACACGTGATCTCCACTTTCACCAGCGCGTAACCCGTGAGAAGTGCTCCTCGACTGTTGAAAACTGCCGCTTTCACCAACGCACAACCTGTGAGAAATGCTCCTTAGCTGTTGAAAGTCACCACTTTCACCAACGCACACCCCGTGAGAAATGCTCTTTGGATGTTTGAAAATCCCCGCTTTCACCAGCTAACGACCTGTGAGAAATGCTCCTTAGCTGTTGAAAGTCGCCACTTTCACCATCTAACCATCATATTTTAAGCACGCCTTAGCTGTTGAAAACATTTTATGAAAATTTTAAAGAGAATACCTTTATGGGTCATCTTATTTCTAAGACAAAAATCAAAAGCTAAGTCTTGCAGCTAGAAAAACTCAAAACCAATTTGAGAAAACTACCAATAGCCATGCTATCAACCACAAAATGCAACCATGGTGACAGATTCATTTTGGGAGTTAACATTTGGCTCCAACTGGGATGGAGACCTCCCTACGAGGTTTCCAAGAACCTAGTAGTTTCAATAGCCTTTAGCATTGAGCATGGAGTCATCTGGCCTGTGCAACTGTTCTTTAGCAAACCTATAGTCTGACTGTAGCTTGCCTGTAAGCTGACCTTCTTATTCATGAAATCAACAACTGAAAAAGATCTCATTTGCTCGTATGGCAAGCTTATTCCTCTGCCTACTCCTATACTAACCAGTAGAGGCAGATTTATCAAGTAAGATGGAATTTCCAATGTAGCCAAATCATAAACTGATTTACTATTAAAATCCTTGATCTTGACCCGAACAATAATGGAAGAGATATCATGCAGAAGAGAGATTTGAACAAATGATAAAGACAATCTTCTTCTGACATAAAATGTTTAACATCTATGCTGCTCATAGACTCCAAATAGTCAGCAAAAGGGTCATCAAATTCATAAAACAATACCTCTTTGGATTGCTGAAAACTGCCTTTACTAATCTCATTGTTGAATGCAGGCTGCTCGAAATCTGTTGGAAAAACATATACGATAAACTGCTACTCTGGACTGTTTAGTTCCTTGCCTTCTTCTTGATATCTGCTGCAAACTTCCCATTGCTACAAATCTTGAAACTGAGAGATACCCTTAGGATATGTTGCAGATTTAAAGCTGTCATATGCTGATATAAAAATCTTCTTATCATTTTTTAATCTTTCAAAGGAGGCAATCTGATCTTGATAACTATTATTAACCATGACGTGCATATATCTCTGATCATCTCTTTGCTTATTATTTCTGCTGCAATTTTCCTTTGTCCGCAAAACTGAAATTTGATGGATGTCCTTAGCATTTGCTGCAGATCTGAAACTGTCGCCCATAAACATTGGCAAACTAAGGAAATCTGAAATCTTCAGGTTTTCTGAAAAGTATAAGTCCATGAAAACTGCTACTGGATCCTGAAAAGGAAAATAAGTAACATGTTGCTCCTCGAAAAATAGCTGCACATCTATGGAAGCCTCCTGCTCAATCATGGCTGTTCCTTTGCTAGAAAACTGATCACCTTCTTGTTCCCTTGATCTCAGATTTTGATCATCAATCATCACAACTTCCTCTTCAGAAAAGTTCTCAGAAGATGATGATAAGACAGTATTAAAATCATATGAACAAGGATCAGTTAAAAACATATAATTTCCTATGCAATCATCAGTCATCATAGGCTCTTCCTGATTTACAAACTGATCATAAGCTCCACATGCATACCTGTCTCTGGAATACTCAACCAACACTGAAAAATCTAATTCTGAATCTGACATATACTCACCTTCAAGCAGTTGTTCCTTATCTGCTTCATACTAATTGCTTTTTTGCTCTGAATCTAAAATGTACTCACCTTCAGGCTGTTGTTCCTTATCTACTTCATACTCACTGCTTTTTTGCTCTGAATCTAAAATGTACTGACAGTTTACTTGCTCATGCACCTGCAAATTTTCAAAGAAATCTCGATCTCGTATCCTTCTGGAAGCATGAATGTTCTCCTGCACCTCTCGAGCATCTTCAAACAACTGGATTAAGGATGGAGACTTCCGTTCTAACAGAAGAAGGGAAAGTTCTGAATAGATGCCTATAATATAATATATCATGGCAAACGTCTCTGTAGGCCGGACCTCCAAAGGTATGTCATGATAAATACGGTAAAACCTTCTATTAAAAATAGGCAAGGATTCATCCTGCTCTCGTTTCAAAGCATAGAAATTAGCGAGGTAAGAATCTAAAGATTTGTATTCGCCCCAATACTTTAGGAAAGCATTAGAGAACTCAATCTAAGAGCCAATTGAATCAGCTCTCAGACCCCTGAACCATGCAGCAACATCTCTGATTAGAGATTTAGAGAAAAATCTCATGATTACATCTTCGTGAACAATCTGAAAATGATCAACAAAATCCTCAAAGTATTCCAAATGCATCTTAGCTGAAACTTGATTCTCTTCAAAAAAACAAGGAAGATATTCATAACAGTCAAGAGGATAAGGATGAAGGGGATGGGGCAATTTTAAAGGCCTAAACATTTTCATCCTAATCTTGGTTTGAAAGGCAGTGGGCTGCTCGTAAGGGATACAATGTTGTTGAAAAGGTTCAATAGTAGTAACATAAGGCACTGAAGTCTGAGTATAATTGGAGTCAATTTCAATTTCGACAAAGTCAAAAAAGTGATCAAATGCAAGAGGAATTGGAATACAGGACTCATTTTTAAGAGCAAGTTGTGATGAGGATATCAAATCAACATCTATAGCACAGGGTTGCAGAGTCTCTGTTTCTTCTAAAGATGGATAGATGAAAACGAGATGGTAGTCTTCTGAATATACAAAATAGAAAATGATTCTCTTTACATGTAAAGGGAATGACATGAAAGAGTTAATAAAAAACAACAATAATTCATGAAGCAGACTGGTAAACTGATATCTGGATTTAAAGTGCAACCTCTTCATCTCTTGTTAAATGGATCCTCCCAGTGGAGTCTTATTCAAACTCAGATGGATCAGGGAAAGAACAAGCCTTTGCAAATCTGCCCTAACAGTTGGATTAGATTTCCTCACCTTTCACAAATGGTCTTTTAGGACACTCTTTTCAACAAGCAGACTATTAAGGATATAGATATTTTTCTCTGTTTGTGAAGGATGGAAAAAGAGGAGCAGTTCTCTCCTAAGGCCAACTTGTAAGACTTCTTTCCTTGGGTTATACACAATGTCGAACTCAGAAATCAGGTTTGTAATTTCAGAAACTAATGGAGGCTGTCACCCTTCAGGTTTTCTGTTTCAATTTCAGATTTCTGAAAACATGAAGATTCAGAAAAATAGGCTTAATAGAAGATGGTCTAGATACAAATAAGAAACATTACTTCTTGAAATCCCTGAGGTAGATAATCTGCAGATCTAAAAATATGTTTCTGTAAGGATCATCTCCTTCTGATGATCTTTTCTGGATCTGTCACAGGTCTTCAATGGAGTCGCCACTGAATTTGTTCTTCATGGAGTCGCCAGATAGATGATTACAACCAAATGATGTCCAGACTTTGTCTATCATCAAAGCTGGATCTTGTCGTCTCCCAAGGAAGCTGAGCTTCAATCTCCTTTCCCCAACAACGACGCTATTTTGTTATCACTCCAAGAAACTCCTTAGGGTTGTAAGCTAAGGATGCTTGGTAACTTAGAAATAATGGTTTTTTGGTATTTTATAGATGGATCAATGAGATAACAAATTATAACTCAGTACTCAAACCTTAAATGGGTAATCAAAACAAACAAAGCTCTCATGAAACAATAATCAGATGGTAAGCTTAAATGGATGAGAGTACAGAGTTGCTAAACCAAATGCAACATGTAAGGTTTATAAAACTGTGTAAAACAATCTTAAGTAAACTATGAGCTGACTGGTGAGATGACAGTCACTGCAGCTAAAACAGTTTAATTAAAATAGAGGAAGACATGTGATAAAATCTGATATTGTAGCAGAGAGAAATCTATCTTTTTTGCATTAGCATTAAAAAAGTCTGTTTACATAGCATAAGAGTATCTGAAATCGAACCTCCCTTCATTCATCTTCCTTCTGTAGCTTTATAGATTAACAATTCAGTTATCAGATCCTAAAACTATGGATCTGAATTTCTAGAAATAGTAAACAAACAACATTTACAAAGGAATAGGAATAGATCCTCAAAATAAGGTAAATCTTTATCTGCTGGCCCTCAAAATGTGGTTGAAATATGATGATGTGTAGCTCAGCCTCCCAAGGCTCTCTGATTTGATAATCTGATAATGAAATTCAAATTATGTGATGTGGCTCCCAAAACCCTGAAATTCTGCCTCTTTTAAATATGGTAAATGACATTTGTACACCTTTTCTTCTCTTCATTTTCCAAAAGTGGCTGATTAGATAGATTTGATAAATCATTAATAAAGACTTATAAGAGGTTTCAATTCATTCTCATGCAAAAATTTACGATTTGGGCGAAAACCGTAACATTCTGGCCGTGGCAGGATTTCACCAACTTATTTACCGACAAATCCTCTCCTAAGCTGGTGAAAGGCGGCGCTTTCACCAGCTAACTAGCAAAATTTTCGGCGAATTAGCTGGTGAAAAGAGAAAATGTTTCAAAATCAAATTTCTCGGTCATAGAAAATCTGTTTTTCATGCTTGAATAGTCGATCGACATCTAGAAATCCTAAGCTTTCCAATGGTGTTTTCAGATATTCATTTGGAGCTTGGAAAGGGATTAAAAAGTGCCTTGCAAGTTTAAGCATCATTATTTCAAAAATGCCAGTGCATTTTTGATCGCTAACAGGAAGGACAAACTGTCCAATTCTTTTCTCAACAAAGAGCCACTGCGTCTTCTTTCCATTTGCAATTCAAAAATCCAAACGATTCTGCATACCAAACATTGCGATATGCTATTTGGGCCGAGGTCTTGCGCTGGTGAAAATACTCGGTTTTGTTTTTCCACATTGAAAACTTACAATACAATTGTGGGTGATGTGTGTTGGGGAAATGATGCGGCGATTTGATGTCACCAGCCATGTAGTACTGTTCCTGTACCTGGGAAGATGGGTTCAAATTTTCCATTTCTGACGCCATGATTGTGAAGCATGCGTTACTGAACGAGATCCGCTTTGCAATCCGATTTAGACGTGCAACTCGAGTTTCCCTGATTGTCCGCTTTCACCAACACATCATTCTTGATTGCATGACGTGGGCCGAACATATCATCATTAGATTTTTTACAACGTGGATAAAACACACGTGATCTCCACTTTCACCAGCGCGCAACCCGTGAGAAGTGCTCCTCGGCTGTTGAAAATTGCCGCTTTCACCAGCGCACAACCTGTGAGAAATGCTCCTTAGCTGTTGAAAGTCACCACTTTCACCAACGCACACCCCGTGAGAAACGCTCTTTGGATGTTTGAAAATCCCCGATTTCACCAGCTAATGACCTGTGAGAAATGCTCCTTAGCTGTTGAAAGTCGCCACTTTCACCAGCTAGCCATCATCTTTTAAGCATGCGTTAGCTGTTGAAAACATTTTATGAAAATTTTAAAGAGAAGACCTTTATGGGTCATCTTATTTCTAAGACAAAAATCGAAAGCTAAGTCTTGCAGCTAGAAAAACTCAAAACCAATTTGAGAAAACTACCAATAGCCATGCTATCAACCACAAAATGCAACCATGGTGATGGATTCATTTTGGGAGTTAACACCTGTGATCAACTAACATGCGAGGTGCACTGCACCATTCTGGATAGAGGCTACCTTGTAGCCTCACGTGCCCTTCTCGACATCGCCATAAGTCTCTTTTATTTTCTGTGCTAATGCTCAGTCTGAGGTCTTTCCCAGGTAAAAATCCTATGGGTCAAGGCCCTACATGCTCATCTCTGTGATCCGATTGATCAAGGTCGGATCCAAAGTGATGCAGTGGTTCAAGCATAAGTAACCTCCATGGTAGCAGGATAACAACAATTTCACGCATGCGTTTACTTCCCGATGTCGACTGAAGTGCGAGATCTTCATCACATTAATCAGTGTGGACTGCATGAGGTTCTGGGTCCATAGATGTGGGATAATCTTTGAATTCTTGCCTTTGGTCCCGGTCAAGTACTTATGCTGGGCAAGCATGCTGTAAGATTTCCGATATCCAAGGTTGAAGTCAAAATCTCTTGGCACACTGTCCCGGTTGATGGTGCCACTTCGAGGGGGTAGGTGGGCAGCTAGAATGCTCAGAATCAACTTGGCATTCGTGATATTGTCTCTATGCTTCGTTCTCATCTCTATCGCAATTCTGGAAGTTCCTGCTTCGTGAGCAGTCGATGGAGAAGCTTGGAATCCTCCTGTTGATGATGCTTGCACACCTGTAGACATCCTTCTTTCTGACATGACTTTCTCGGTCCTAAGATTAGCGTGTACTTCCTTCGCAGATTCTTCAAGTGCGCTAAGCTTTTCAGAGATACGTGCTCTGGATTAATATCGGGGTTACAATGATCTTAGACATTGCACAGGAATGAACAATAAGGGAACGGTGATAACTGTATACACTTGCTAGTCTGCGGCATTCAAATTCTCAGTTGGCAAAAGTTTTCTTCGTGCATGGCGCGATGAGATAAACAGATAATCTTGGTAACGGTTTGCTTTGCAACGGGTATGAGCCTCATTAATTTGTGTTCTTTCTGTTATGGCATGGTCCAATGGTCTGGTGGTGAGCCATCAATGCTTTTCGATCCATTCAGAGCGACAGTCGAATGGATATATCGGCCTCCAACGACTATATTGCTTCGCCATGGCGAAGTGCCCTATGTTGTTGTTCTGATATCCCAACGAAGCTCTAATTCTGCAAATTTTCTTTCTGTGAGGTACCCTCTGGAACCTGCTGTAACTTTTCAATCTTAGCCTTCTTCTTACTTAGCTTCCTAGCCTTTTTCCCTTTGAGCTTCATCTCAGTGGTTCTTTTCCCATTTTGATTCTTATTTTCCTTGGACATAGTCACTTCGCGCTGCTGAGATTCTTTCCTAGGATTCAGGTGTATCACTTCTTCTTTATCTAGGGTAGAAATTTCAGGCTTCAGTATGTCTTTCGATGTTCCTGTAGCTTCGACGTCTGGGCTTCTAGTGTCAGGTAGCTTCAATCTATTCTTCCATTCTTCAATCAACTGTGCAATCTTTTGGGTCATGAAATCTTTTAACTCTTGTCTCTTCTGTTCTAAGACTTTTTCTTCTTCCTTCTTTCTAGCTTGATCTCTATCAATCCAAGATTTTCCTAGTAACATGGTAAATGGGGTGCTGTCTTCAATGAATTTAATAATCTCAAAGTCTTCCTTTGTCGAAGTTCCATTGATTGCCATAGGTATCTGAGTGAGATTTCCACATAACATCATCAATTTTCCTCTGAATAGTCCTATTCTTCTTAATGAAGGGATCATAGCAGGCTTCCTGATAGCTTCCCAAGTTCTTTCTAGCATAATGTTCACTTGTGTCTCTTCATCAAGGACAGAGTCAATTTCGAAGTCTCCTATTCTTGCTTCAATGCATTCTTTTTCTTTGAAAATATCTGATAGTCTAAATTATCGGTGGTCATTCAGGGTCTCTTTCATTTGTATCAATATCTTCTCTGATTCTTGTTGGGGTTCTGCCTCTTCTGGATCTGCCTTAGGGTTTTCCTGATTCAGATTCATTCTTTCAAGCTTAGAAATCATTCTAGGGAAATCCAATAATTCATGGTCCATAGCTTTGCAGCAGAGACAACTAGGTCTTCCACCAAGGCATTCCTTAGTTAGATGGCCTGGTTTTCTACAACTGTAACATAGGGTTAATCCTCTCTTTCGTTTAAATGATCCCCATCCTCTTCTATACTGTGCGCTAGGATCGTGGTAGCTAACCTGCAAAAAATTCTTTCTGGGATCCTGCATCCATTTGTTAGTCCAAACATTCTTTCTATGCATAGGTATAACATATCTATCATTTTTCTTATCAGATTTATTCATATCAAACTTTCTTTCATCTATCAAACATACCTAGATCCATGCTTTTAGAAACACAACTTTTTTTTCCACTTATCTTACTTCTACAGAGCACAAAGCTTCCAGATCTAAGAAATTTTAACTATTCTTACCTTTATTAGAGCACATATCTTACAGATATTAACTCTTTTATGAAGATCTGACCTATTTTCTTCAGAAACTTCCACTTTTACTTTTCTTAGAGCACAAAGCATTAAGATCTTGCTTGTTTTCTTTAGATCTGGCTTTCTTTGTTTAACACCGATCTTTTTAGATCAAGTGGAATATTGTGTACTAGGGCATAGATGCATGCACAATGCTTCCACAGTTTCAGGATGAATCTTTGCACAAAGCTTCTTCTTCCTCAGTTCCCAGCAATCACTATTTTAGGTCCCGACAACAGAAGCATTTGTTGGCATAGGGGCAGACCCAGGGTTCAACGCTACAAGAGCGCACCAACAAAACCCTAACTACTGACCCTTTCAGCAACACCTACGAAGCAGATGAAGTCTCACCCCAGGTAGAGGCAGGGGTGGTTACAAGACTCAGGTGTTTGCAACCTTAGCTAGGACACAGATCTATGATTATCTCGCTTACAGATCACTTAACATTGATCATTCGTCAATATTCAACCCTTATTATACTTCACAAATAGCACAGATAATTGCAACATTCACTTAGATCTAAGGTATCTTAGTACTTAGCAATAGTAAAACAGAGCATATCTAGTAGATCAACACTAAGCATATTCTTACATATCGGATCTATTATTCATACACATATAATAAGCACAAAGCATAAATAGATCTATCTAAATATATCAAAGCACTTAGAAAAAGCAGAGATAAGCACATTGAGTCAAAGCACAAAGCATAACACATGGATTTACGTGGTTCACCCCCACCCTGGGGCTATGCCCACCAACTCTTCTTCTTTATTAGTGTCTTCAATCGATTACAAGCACAGAGCCACCAAGGCCTACTGCACATAGGACAAAAGATCTGGGCAACTCGCTAGATCCTTCTTCCTTTCCTTACAACACAAATCCTTCTATATCTCCACATAGGGACTTGCACTAAGATTTGTAAGCCTATAGAATGCATAACACCTCGATCACACATATCACATTTGGAACGCAACCTATATCACATAGATACAATACTCTACTAGATGCCTAGATGTCTATTTATACATTTACAAAAGTGGTCTTAAGCGTGGGTGAACCCATGGGCTGACATCCCTTTCCAATTACATATTCCCAAAACCCAGAATGGGCCCAAAAGTGGGCCAAGATCCCGTGATCTCTACTTCGTCTGGTGCTCCATCTTCAATAGGATGTCGAAGTCCCAAAAACGGTCAATTCTGACCAAGTGTTCCCAAAACTTGGTCAAGGGCCAACACCTGTACACCCCTTTACCTACTCCTGACAGACCATGTGAATCCATATCAATGGAATACTTTCCTGTTACGAGGGAAATCACTCAATGGCATGGGGTAAACCACAACAGATGGAAATGATTGCAGAAATCAACTCTAACCTCTAGTATGCTATATAAACAAACATGCTAACAAGACAAGATAAAGAGCCTACCTCATCCAGAAGTTCGATGAAGTCCACCGTTGAGCACTTGAATCAAAGCTATATACCTGCAACTTGTCCTCAACAACCAATATACACAATAATATAGTGATGATATATAAATTTAACACATATAATAGAATAATCCATCAATATTCATAACAAATATGCCCATGGAATAACAATTCAAATACTTGTGAGACATTAATTGAACAAGAAAATAATATTTCTATTAAAATGTAATCAACAGAAGTGTATGAATGAAAAACTTCCATTTCGACATGTTTGGAACTGAGAAACTAAGTCCCTTCCAGCTGGGCCTCCACCACTTCAATCCTCCACCAAAGGCAAGCTGATATAAGAGAGATAATAAGGTTCTCCATTAAATAAGAAAGAGCTTGGGGGATGAACAATGTGTTCAAACTTAAAAGGACAAAGGGATGCAAACTCAATATGAAGTGAATAATTTCTCCAGAGTAACTTTGCTCTCAAAGTGAATTCTTCTCCTCCTCTCCACAGCTTGGATATGGCCCATTTATAACCTTCAAATGGAACTGAAGGGCCGAGTCAGGACGTTTCTAGTAAATGGAAGGCCAAGGATCATGGATCTTATGATGTGACATGGACACCCGAAACCATTTTTTTTAATTTTGAGCACAAAACCTGATGTACGTGGGCTATAATGGTGCAACCTACATATACACATGCTATATAGTTGTTAGGGCACGTATATGTGGAAAAATAGGTTTTTTAGCTGTCGGAATTGCAAAAAGGGGACTTCAAATCTACATAGGGAAATGGAAAAGGCCTTCTGAGAAAGTTTGCATGGGGTGAGGAAAATATTGCTATAACAAATGCCCCCTAACGTGTGAGGTCAGAGGAGTGTCTGCGATGGCCAAACTACATTATAATTCCCAGAAGTGGAGTAATGGAGATCCAGTTGGACGAACTAGTTTCTCATAAGAATATTACAATCCATAATGACTTTGTGCAGATGGCTGCCAATTTGAATTACACTGCAGATCCATGTGGAAATATATGAAATAACTGTTCATGGCCATGAATAGGAAATACAAGGGTAGATACATGCCATAGGATGTCATAGTCACAAACAAGGCCCAGTGAAAACCAATCTCAAAACTAGTCTGAAGATATTTGTATACAATGAAGTACAATATGTTCTCCCACGATCACTGAAGTCAAATAGGTACCGGTCCAATGAATGATAGGAACAACTCAGGAAAGATGTGACTATGAACTCATGTCTTCAAGTTTTCTACACGATTCGCCAAAGGTGTAAGTCTACATCATGTGAATAAAGGAGTTGAGGTTGAACAAATGATACTTCGTTTGATTACCTGTCATTAAGGTATACCGTTAACAAACGTGAGACAACCTACCGATGATGAAAGTAGGTATCAAGGCACCAAGTACATTCTTACAAGTGTGAATAAAGGATTTGAGGTCGAACACTTGAATAATCCATCGATGAGGAGACATTTATGTATTCCCAACTATTGATTGTGAGAGAACCTGCCACTGATGACTGCAAGCCTCTAGGTACTCATAAGACTCTAGGTCTCGTTTCCATAATAGATGGGATGAATTCGATGTAAGGAGAGCCACTGAAAGAAGAGAATTAGGGAATATCTCATAAGTCAGCATGAGGTACAAAGCAGTAGCTTGATGATTTGGAGGAACTCGGACAAAGAACATGTTCATGAACCAATGACCCTGTGCATCTTAAGCATGCACTAGATGCAAGAAGTGCACAAAAAAGACCCTCTGAATAGCAGCCAATAATGAAAACTACTGACAAAGGTGAGGAAACCACCAATAAGGCTAATGGCATCCAAGAAACTACACAAATCCCAATGTGTGAATAGATTTCTTACCGTTAAACACAAGGGAAACCCCCCAGTCAGCGACCAACGAGGAAATGTCGATTGCTGGGTTCAAGGTTACCTACCCATAATGAAAGTAGGACTAGGGTGCATGATAGGACTACAACTTCATGTAACTATGAGACACACTGAGGGTATGGCTGAAAACCAAAGTATATAGTTTTGAGAAATGGCTGAAACAGGCTGATAGACATCCTTTGAACAAGAGCATAAGACATATGGAAGACTCTGGCAACATAGACTCAATGTTGAAATTTTGTGATGCAGGAGGCACCAATCAAAATCTCCATAAGGACTGGAAGATTAACCAGTCGGAGGAGTAGACTCTAAGTAACAAGAAAAAATTCCTAAGGTCATGCTAAATCCAAACTTTGGATGACAAGTGGACTCAAAATTTTATGCTCTGTTCAAAGACGACACGACTGTTGCCAACATGAGATAATATTCGTTTCCCGCCCGTATTTTTTTATTTTTTCACAGAAAAATGAATGCTATGATACAAAGGAGGAAACGAGTGTTGTGAGTAGGTAACTAGTTCCAACAGTGGAACATACCTATGCTTAATGCAAGGAGGTGCATATAGGATATGGACACACGAGGAAATGTTTCCTTGTAGGGTACAAGGTGTCAAGTTGCAAAGGATATAAACAAGGCTCTGCTTGGTTGATGATGCAAACTTCTTGAGATAATATGCTTATAATGCAAAAGTAGGAACCAAAAATAGGCCTAATACTACAAGCGAGAGGATGAGATGCAATTACAACTTAACTCCAAAGAATGTCCTTTTTCATAAATTTAGTCTACTTGGTCTGTAAAAGGGTTAAAATTATACCAAATAGACGTCCTTTCAAATCCAACTTATTGTTGATGATTACAGCTGTGCGAGACATTCTCCAGGACACAAACCTGAGAGAGAGCCCTTGAGAGGGCTGTGTGGTTCCTAGCTGAGACAGAGCCCTTGAGAAGGGTGTGTGGTTCCTATCTAAGATAGAGATAGAATGTAGAGATGGCCTCCTCCTTACAGAGAATTGAGAAGAACTCCAGATGATTTTCCTGTGTAACGTAGTGAGAAAGGAGATCTGCAAAGTTGGATGTGCTTGTGGCTGAGCACAAGGTGAACGTGTGAAATCCCAAAGTGCTGGGTGCATCATCATGAGAACATAAATGAAGATGATGTATTATCCTCCTCTGAGCAGAGAGTTGATGAGAAACTCTATATGACTCTCCTGTGTAATATAGTGGGAAGGAAGATCCGTTGAGTGGATATGCCCGTGGACGAGCAGAGGTGAACATGATCCTAGTGGCTGAGCACTAGTGAATAAGTGGTTCTTCTATGTAATGTAGTGAGCCAGAGATGTGGACATATCTATGGATGTGCCCCTATGATCCAAAAATGTGAGGTTTTACTGACAAAACTGCAAATTAAGTTTAATGTATTTTATGCATCAGATCGATAAGAATGTGAAACACATAAAACTCTATAACTTGTTGTAGAATAATAATTATGACTTTTACTTGATGCTCATAAGTGATTAAAGAGTTCAGCCATTATAAGCCATGCTACAAATTAAGAAAAGATAACATCAAATAAGAAAGATAAGTAGACACAAGAACTTGTTAACGGAGTTCACCGATCTTTGGCTACGTCTCCGGGCCGACTTCCAAGTGGAGGACCTCTTTATTTCTCTTCAAATGCTCAAGTTCTCTTTAAATTGGCTATTTGCTGTTACAAAAGGCTTCTGATGTGTTGTAAAATACCTTCTTGTTTAGATACATACATGCCTCATCAAACTCCTCTAAAAAACATGATAGAACTGCCTCTCAAAACATGAGAAATGGCCAAAATACACAAGTTGATCCTCAAAATCCTTGCATCAAAAAGTTACCCGTCAAGCTAAAAAATCCAGGTTTATATATTTTTTAGGCCCAACAAGGGAATCCCAACTTCCCCTGAAGATATGGCCTCTTTTTGGAATCAAATCCCCCTCCAAATGGCCAACAAATCCTAAAAAATATATATTTTGGGCTAAACTTTAGGCAAAAACCCACTTTTGGTTAATAATACACAGGGTATCTCTCTAGAGCCAAGCGCGTGCCCCTTTTAAGTGGTCACATGGAGTACATATGGCCAAGCACTGGCCCTAATCTTGCGCTTTCTCCTGGTTTTGGGGCAGATACATGGACCAAGGTCTAAAAAGGTAAACCCCCGCATGCCTTTTTAAGATTAAGCACTCGTCCTATGGGAACAAACTGAGATTTGAGGGCTAGGGATTATCCACTACCTACGCTCACATATTAAACTAGAGTCATATGATGATATGGATGCTCGAGGGCTGGGGCTAGGCCCCAACCCATTCCGTCGTTCCATTATACATTAACCAAATCTTAAAACAATGTGTTTGCATATAGTTTACAAGCAACAAAGGTCAGCGGGTTGGCTAGCGCAACCCTGCCAGTCCGTAGCCTAGTGTGAGGTCTCGTGGTCGAAACTTGTGGAGACCCAAAATTTTTTCCCCTGTTCAACTGATGACTAGGTGCCACGTGGCATCCCATGCCTAGGCCACATGGCACCACAAAATTTTACCAATGATTGATAAGTGTCACACTGCAACTGCCTGCATCACCTACCCAGTCACATGTCGCTACCTGCCTCTACCACATCAGCATAATGGAGTATCTTGGTGGTGTCATGCTGACATCAGCATTGACTTTTTGCTAGTTTAACCTTTGACGTTTTAGCCGTTTCAGAATCTGATCAGAGTGTGATAACTCTCGTATATGGATCTCGTTTGAGAAAGTAAATATATGGCCAGAATCAACGCGACGAGACAGTTGAAATGGAATTGGTTTGATACAATTCAGAGAAATTTCATTTTTGAGCATTTTCTGGACCTGGGGAGCCTCCTGGATCATTCCTCCCCACTTGGAAGCTTTTGGACCACCAAAAGTCTGCTTTTACTCAGGTAAGAAGTGAGGGTATTTCCTCCCCACTTGTCTTGTATCATCCATCCTTTCTGCTGGGACAATGACCACCTCACTAATCACCACAAACATAAAAACTGAGAAAACATTGTTTATCAAAGTAATCATCTCATTTATTGCACAATCATCTACATTATTTGTCACATTTAGTAGCCATACACCACTGAATAGAAGCAAACTGAACAACAATACTGAATATGCGAATGAGAATGAAAAAACATGCTTCCCCTTCTAAATAGGAACAATAAACAAAGTATGCAACTACACCTCATGCTATACTTCTTGTGACACTTCATGATCGTTCAAAGCATATTGAACCATCTCATGTTTATCATCACTAACTTCCTGTTTTGTTACAGACATACGTGTTAAACTTTTGCTTTCATTTACCATTCTTTTTAATTGCCCTATAGTGGCAAAAGATTTGTCAGTTTTTATGCGATGAGCATGAGCAATGTACTCTTTCCCATCTTTCTTGAAGCAATATTTATTTTCCTCCCTGTAGAATATGGATTTTCTATCATAAAGGTATGGGATTCCCAGGACAATTCCACATATGTCCAGTGGCACTATATCAAGCTCTACTTCATCAACATAATTAGAAGTGATTCCAAACTTAATTTTACATTGCTTGGTTACTTGCAAATTATTATCACCACATATCCATCCCAATGGATATGGTCTAGGATGTGGCTTAGTTTCAAGTCCCAAATTATTTACAACCTCTTCACTGATTAGATTGGATGGTGATCCACTGTCTACAAGTGTATCAACTTTAACATTATTTGTTATGACCCTTATGTGGAAAATTTCACTCCTTTTACTCTCATCATTTACAACATCTGAATTAGAAGAGCTAGTACTTGCAACATAATTTATACCTCGAATTCCCATTGCTACAACTTTTGTCTCATCACTGGAGTCTGATCCAAGATCCACTTGAACTATTGCAGCTTTGGTATTATTTCTTCCTTGGTTGGAATACTTGTTTGGCTTAAGATTAGGATGTAAGATCTAACAATGATCTTCATCATGGCCAACCTTCTTGCAATGCTTGAAAGTAGGCTTCTCCTTTCTTGCTGTGACTGTCTTCTTATCTTTATCTTTTCTTTTCCCTGAATCCTTTCCTTGCCAAATATTTGTAGAAACACTATCACCAACATTCCCTTTACTTGATTCAATGTGAATGGCTTGTACACATACTTAATCAAAGTTAGACGGATTTAACATAAGAATAGTGTGTTTGAGATAAGAATGTAGACCACCAATATATTTTAGGAGTGTCTCTTGTGTATATAAAGGAATACCCAAATTTAATGCTTTCTTACGAAATGTTTGAGTATACTCTTGTACACTTTGACCTTTATCTTGCCTTAAACTTTGCCAATTCATCATTTCTTGTTGCATGTATGCTAATGGATAAAACTGTTGCTTCAATGCAATAACAAAATCATTCCAGGAAGAGATTGTTTTACCACTTTTCTTGAGATCATCCTTAGTTTTGCTTTCCCATGAGAGTTGTGCCTCCCATTTTGAGACTAACAAGTTGGATCTTTGTTTCATCTTCGACAATCCTTTGTATCCTGCAATAGACTTCAAGTTGTCTAATCCAATTATCTAGCTTTTCTGCATCTAATTCACCATCATAAGTGGGTAAATTAAACTTTACATCTAGCTTTAATAAAGGCATATCAAAATAATGATGAGTTTTTTTAGGTTTCTTTTCCTTGGAGGAATGTACACTTGCTTCACTTGCAGATGACGAGGATGAAGGAGAAGAAGGTTTTGAAAGTCCACCACCTCTAACTCCTCCTTCTGCTCTTACTGAAGATTCAACTTCTTCAACCTTTGGATTTCTTTGTTGACCTCTTACATGGTAAAGTTCCTCTACCATGGCTTTCATCAATTGAAATGCCTCAAAGAAATCATCCTCATATGCAAAAGGACCTAGTTTTCTCAGTGAAGACATCTCTTGTTTATGAGGTCTCTTTTGAATCTTTGGATTAAGAGCCTCAAGTTGGCCTTCTCCTCACTTGAGTTTGGATCTAGTGAGCATCCAATGCTTGCAATTCCTATCAAAATTTCAAAACAAAATGATTTGATACCATAAACTTGATCAAAAAATGTGAGGTTTTACTGACAAAACTCCAAGTTAAGTTTAATGTATTTTATGCACCGGATAGATAAGAATCCGAAACACATAAAACTCTATAACTTATTGCGGAATAATACTTATGACTTTTACTTGATTCTCATAAGTGATTAAAGAGTTCAGCCATTATAAACCATGCTGCAAATTAAGAAAAGATAACATCAAACAAGAAAGAGAAGTAGACACAAGATCTTGTTAACGAAGTTCACCAATCTTTGGCTACGTCTCTGGGCCCGCTTCCAAGTGGAGGACCTCTTTATTGTTCTTCAAATGCTCAAGTTATATTTACATTGGCTCTTTGATGTTACAAAAGGATTCGTATATGTTGTACAAGACCTCCTTGTTCATATACATACACGCCTCATCAAACTCCTCTAAAAAACATGACAAAAATGCCTCTCAAAACATGAGAAATAGCCAAAATACACAAGCTGCTCCTCAAAATCCCTACATCAAAAAGTTACCCCTCAAGCTCAAAAATCCTAGTTTATATATTTTTTAGGCCCAACAAGAGAAGCCCAACTTCCTTTGAAGATCTGACCTCTTTTTGGGATCAAATCCCCCTCCAAATGGCCAAAACATCCTAAAAAATACATATTCTGGGCTAAACTTTAGGCAAAAACCCACTTTTGGTTAATAATACACAGAGTAGCCCCCTAGATCCAAGAACACGCCCCTTTTAGGTGGTCACATGGAGTACATATGGCCAAGATCCAGCCCAAAGGGCTGAGCGCTGGCCCTAATCTTGCACTAGCTCCTGGTTTTGGGGCAGATACATGGGACAAGGGTCTAAAAAGGTAAACCCCAACGCGCCCTTTTAAGATTAAGTCCCTGTCCTGTGGGAACAACCTGAGATCTGAGGGCTAGGGCTTATCCACTCCCCACACTCACATATTAAACCAGAGTCATATGGTGGTATGGGTGCCCGAGGGATGGGGCTAGGCCCCAACCCATTATGTCGTTCCGTTATACATTAACCAAGCCTAAAACAATGTGTTTGCATATAGATTACAAGAAACAAAGGTGGGTGGGTTGGCTAGCCCATCCCTGCTAGTCCGTAGCCTAGTGTGAGGTCTCATGGTTGAAACTTGGGGAGACCCAAAAATTTTTCCCCTCTTCAACTGATGATTGGGTGCCATGTGGCAGCCCACGCTTGGGCCATGTGGCACCACCACATTTGCCCGATGATTGGAAAGTGTCACATTGCAACTGGTCCATGCCTGCATCACCTACACAGTCACATGTCGCCACCTACATCTGTCACATCAACATAATGAAGTAGCTTGGTGATGTCATGCTGACTTTTTGCCAGTTTGACCTTTGACTTTTTAGCTATTTGGGAATCTGATAAGAGCGCGATAACTCTCGCATACAGAGCCCATTTGATAAAGTAAATATATGGCCAGAATTAGCGCGACGATCTGCCCACAATGGAATTGGTTTCATTCAATTCCGAGAACTTTCATTTTTGAGCATTTTTTGGACCTGGGGAGCCTCTTGGATCATTCCTCCCCACTTGGAAGCTTTTGGACCACCAAAAGTATGCTTTTACTTAGGTAACAAGTGATGATACTGCCTCCCCACTTGTCCTTTATCATCCATCCTTTCTATTGGGACAATGATCACCTCATTAATCACCACAAACATAAAAACTGAGATAGCATTGTTTATCAAAGTAATCATCTCATTTATTTCACAATCATCTACATTCTTTGTCGCATTTAGCAGCCATACACCACTGAATAGCAGCAAACTGAAAAACAATACTGAATATGCGAATGAGAATGAAAAAACATGCTTCCCTTCTGAACATGAATAGTAAACAAAGTATGCAACTGAACCTCATGTTGTACTTCTTGTGACACTTCATGATTATTCAAAACATACTGAACCATCTCATGTTTAGAATCAATAACTTCCTATTTTGTTACAGACATAAGTGTTAAACTTTTGCTTTCATTTACCATTCTTTTTAACTTCCCTGTAGTTGCAAAAGTTCTGTCAGTTTTTATGCGATGAGCAAGTACAATGTACTCTTTCCCATCTTTCTTGAAGCAATATTTATTTTCCTCCCTGTAGAATATGGCTTTTCTATCATAAAGGTATGGGCTTCCCAGGACAATTCCACATATGTCCAGTGACACTATATCAAGCTCTACTTCATCAAAATAATTAGAAGTGATTCCAAACTTAATTTTACATTTCTTGGTTACTTGCAAATTATTATCACCACATATCCATCCCAATGGATATGGTCTAGGATGTGGCTTAGTTTCAAGTCCCAA
>ML796638.1:331922-373599 GCA_009831015.1 Picea engelmannii
ACTATATCAAGCTCTACTTCATCAAAATAATTAGAAGTGATTCCAAACTTAATTTTACATTTCTTGGTTACTTGCAAATTATTATCACCACATATCCATCCCAATGGATATGGTCTAGGATGTGGCTTAGTTTCAAGTCCCAAATTATTTACAACCTCTTCACTGATTAGGTTGGCTTGTGATCCACTGTCTACAAGAGTATCAACTTTAACATTATTTGTTATGACCCTTATGTGAAAAAGTTCACTCCTTTTACACTCATCATTTACAACATCTGAATTAGAAGAGCTAGTACTTGCAACATAATTTATACCTCAGATTCCCATTGCTACAACTTTTGTCTCATCACTGGAGTCTGATCCAAGATCCACTTGAACTGTCGCATATGTGGTATTCTTTATTCCTTGGTTGGCATACTTCTTTGGCTTCAACTCAGGATGTAAGATCCAACAATGATCTTCATCATGGCCAACCTTCTTGCAATGCTTACAAGTAGGCTTCGCCTTTCTTGCTGTGGCTGTCTTCTTCTCTTTCTCTTTTCTTTTCCCTGAATCCTTTCCTTGCCAAGTATTTGTAGAAACATTATCACCAACATTTCCTTTACTTGATTCAATGTGAATGGCTTGTACACATACTTCATCAAAGTTAGAAGGATTTAACATAAGAATAGTGTGCTTGAGATAAAAATGTAGACCACCAATATATTTTAGGAGTGTCTCTTGTGTATATAAAGGAATACCCAAATTTAATGCTTTCTTACGAAATGTTTGAGTACACTCTTGTACACTTTGACCTTTAGATTGCCTTAAACTTTTCCAATTCATCATTTCTTTTTGCATGTATGCTAATGGATAAAACTATTGCTTCAATGCAATAACAAAATCATTCCAGGAAGAGATTGTTTTACCACTTTTCTTGAGATCATCCTTAGTTTTTATTTCCCAGCATATGAGGGTTGTGCCTCCCATTTTGAGACTAGCAAGTTGGATCTTTGTTTCATCTTCAACAATCCTTTGTATCCTGCAATAGACTTCAAGTTGTCTAATCCAATTATCTAGATTTTCTGCATCTAATTCACCATCATAAGTGGGTAAATTAAACTTTATATCTAGCTTTAATAAATGCATATCAGAAGAATGATGAGTTTTTTAAGGTTTCTTTTCCTTGGAGGAATGTACACTTGCTTCACTTGTAGATGACGAGGATGAAGGAGAAGAAGGTTCTGAAGGTCCACCACCTCCAACTCCTCCTTCTTCTCTTATTAAAGATTCACCTTATTCAACCTTTGGATTTCTTTGTTGAACTCTTTCATGGTAAAGTTCCTCTATCATGGCTTTCATCAATTGAAATGCCTCAAAGAAATCGTCCTCAGATGCAAAATGACCTAGTTTTCTTGGGAAGACATCTCTTGTTTATGAGGTCTCTTTTGAATATTTGGATTAAGAGCCTCAAGTTGGCCTATTCCTGGCCTTAGTTTGGCTCTGGTGAGCATCCAATGCTTGCAATTCCCGTCAAACCTTCAAAACCAAATGCTCTGATACCATAAACTTGATCCAAAAATGTGAGGTTTTACTGACAAAACTACAAGTTAAGTTTAATGTATTTTATGTATAGGATCGATAAGAATGTGAAACACATAAAACTCTATAACTTGTTGTAGAATAAGGCTTCATATCTGTTGTACAAGACCTTCTTATTCAGATACATACGTGCCTCATCAAACTCCTCCAAAAAATATGACAAAAATGCCTCTCAAAACATGAGAAATGGCCAAAATACACAAGATGCTCCTCAAAATCCCTACATCAAGAAGTTACCCCTCTAGCTCAAAAATCCTGGTTTATATAGTTTTTAGGCCCAACAAGAGAAGCCAAACTTCCCCTGAAGATGTGGCCTCTTTTTGGGATCAAATCCCCCTCCAAATAGCCAAAATATCCTAAAAAATGCATATTTTGGGCTAAACTTTAGGCAAAAACCCACTTTTGGTTAATAATACAAAGAGTAGCCCCCTAGAGCCAAGTGCACACCCCTTTTAAGTGGTCACATGGAGTACATATGGCCAAGCTCCAACCTAAAGGGATGAGCGCTGGCCCTAATCTTACACTAGCTCCTGGTTTTGGGGAGGATACATGAGACCAAGGTCTAAAAAGGTAAACCCCCAGAGGCCCTTTTAAGATTAAGTACCGGTCCTGTGGGAACAACCCTGAGATCCGAGGGCTAGGGCTTGTCCACTCCCCGCACTCACATATTAGGGCTAGGCCACAACCCATTCCACCGTTCCATTATACATTAACCAAAGCTTAAAACAATGTGTTTGCATATAGTTTACAAGCAACAAAGGTGGGCGGGTTGGCTAGCCCAACCTTGCCACTCCGTAGCCTAGTATGAGGAATCATGGTCGAAACTTGTGGAGATCCAAAATTTTTTCCCCTCTTCAACTGATGACTGGGTGCAACGTGGCAGCCCACGCTTGGGCCACGTGGCACCACCACATTTGCTCGATGATTGACAAGTGTCACACTACAACTGGTCCACGCCTGCATCATATTCCTAGTCACATGTCGCCACCTATCTCTCTGCCACATCAACATAATGAAGTATCTTGGTGATGTGATGTTGACGTCATCATTGACTTTTTGCCAGTTTGACCTTTGACTTTTTAACTGTTTGAGAATTTGATCAGAGTGCGATAACTCTCACATAGGGAGCCCGTTTGAGAAAGTAAATATATGGACAGAATCAACACAATGAGACAGTTGCAATGGAATTGGTTTCATTCAATTCTGAGAACTTTCATTTTTGAGCATTTTTTGGACCTGGAGAGCCTCCTAGATCATTCTTCCCCACTTGGAAGCTTTTGGACCACCAAAAGTCTGCTTTTAATCATGTAAGAAGTGAGGGTACTACCTTCCAACTTGTCCTGTATGATCCATCCTTTATGTTGGGACAATGATCACCTGACTAATCACCACAAACATAAAAACTGAGATAGCATTGTTTATCAAAGTAATCATCTCATTTATTGCATAATCATTTACATTCTTTGTCGTATTTAGCAGCCATACACCACTGAATAGCATCAAATTGAACAACAATATTGAATATGCGAATGAGAATGAAAAGAAATGCTTCCCCTTATGAACATGAACAATAAACAAAGTATGCAACTGAACCTCATGTTGTACTTCTTGTGACACTTCATGATTGTTCAAAACATACTGAACCATCTCATGTTTAGGATCACTAACTTCCTATTTTGTTACAGACATGAGTGTGCTTGAGATAAGAATGTGGACCACTGTCTACAAGAGTATCAAATTTAACATTATTTGTTATGACCCTTATGTGGTCATCATTTACAACATCTGAATTAGAAGAGCTAGTACTTGCAACATAATTTATACCTCGGATTCCCATTGCTACAAATTTTGTCTCATCACCGGAGTCTGATCCAAGATCCACTTGAATTGTCACAACTGTGGTATTCCTTCTTCCTGGCTTGGCATACTTCTTTGGCTTCAACTTAGGATGTAAGATCCAACATTGATCTTCATCATGACCAACCTTCTTGCAATGCTTGCAAGTAGGCTTCTCCTTTCTTGCTGTGGCTATCTTCTTCTCTTTCTCTTTTCTTTTCCTTGAATCCTTTCCTTGCCAAGTATCTGTAGAAACACTATTACCAACATTCCCTTTACTTGATTCAATGTGAATGGCTTGTATGCATACTTCATCAAAGTTAGAAGGACTTAACATAAGAATAGTGTGCTTGAGATAAGAATGTAGACCTAAATATATTTTAGGAGTGTCTCTTGTGTATATAAAGGAATACCCAAATTTAATGTTTTCTTACGAAATGTTTGAGTACACTCTTGTACACTTTGACCTTTAGTTTTCCTTAAACTTTGCCAATTCATCATTTCTTGTTGCATGTATGCTAATGGATAAAACTGTTACTTCAATGCAATAAAAAAATTATTCCAGGAAGAGATTGTTTTACCATTAAGTATCGGTCCTGTGGGAACAACCCGAGATCCAAGGGCTAGGGCTTATCCACTTCCCGCGCTCACATATTAAACCAGAGTCATATGGTGGTATGGGTTCCCGAGGGCTGGGGCTAGGCCCTAGCCCATTCCACCTTTCCATTATACATTAACCAAAGATTAAAACAATGTGTTTGCATATAGTTTACAAGCAACAAAGGTGGGCAGGTTGGCTAGCCCAACCCTGCCAGTCCATAGCCTAGTGTGAGGTCTCGTGGTCGAAACTTGTGGAGACCCAAAATTTTCCCCCCTCTTCAACTGATGACTGGGTGCCACGTGGCAGCCCACGCCTGGGGCATGTGGCACCACCACATTTGCCCGATGATTGACAAGTGTCACACTACAACTGGTCCACACCTACATCACCTGCCCAGTCACATGTCACCACCTGCCTCTGCCACGTCAACATAATGAAGTAGCTTGGTGATGTCATGTTGACGTCAACATTGACTTTTTGCCAGTTTGACCTTTGAATTTTTAGCTGTTTGAGAATATGATCAGAGTGCGATAAATCTCGCATAAGAAGCCCATTTGAGAAAGTAAATATATGGTCGGAATCAACATGATGAGCCAGTTGCAATGGAATACGTTTCATTCAATTTCGAGAACTTTCATTTTTGAGCATTTTCTAGACCTGGGGAGCCTCCTGGATCACCCTAGTGGATGAGAACTAGTGGGTGTATAAGATCCCTTGCTATATTTTTCAAGAGTCAGACCTGCCTATAACCCTAATTTTAATGTAAAGGGTACAGTTCGACCCCACCTTAATGTGAATGGCAATTAATGTAAAAGATAATTAATCTGGTTAATATTAATTTTATTATAATATAGAGAGGTCGACCCTGTTGTGTCAATAGACACTTCTATTGAAAAGTTCATTCTAGTATAAGTAAAGGTAAATTTCCCATTGAAGAAACATATCTTTTGTGTGAGTTTGGAAATTTCATCAAGTACATCCTCTTGGGAAAAGTGCACATGTCTCTTGGGCACTAGTCTTCTAGGGTTTGCAAGAACCCTCTTGTGTGCTAGGTTTTCTTGGTGGTAAATGTCTTTATATTGAAGAATATAAAAAAGGATTGGCTGTGTTTTCTTCCCTTATTGAGAAGGGTTTCCTAGGATACTTCTTCTGTACTTGTGCATGGTGTTTCTTCTTGTGATCTTGGTTGCTACAACAAATTGTCCATGGTTTAAGTAAAATGCTAAAATGGAATGAACTTCATGCTTAAGCCTAGATTATTGAAAACTCAACATGGTATCAGAGAAGAGGTGTTGAAGAACCCACTGCACAAGCAAATTTCAGTCATCCTTTCTCTCTTTTGCAAAACCGTACGACCCTCCTAGGGTTTCCATAAATTCCATATGGCCTACTTCTTTGAGGAGTTTCAGCACTTGTCACTTGGACGTTGAGGATAAAAAGTGCATAGGAGTGAATGACCTCATTCAATGCACCTCCAACAAGCTTTAGATTGCATTTCTAAGAATTTTGACTTTTTGTCCCTAGGGTTTCTAGGGTTTCGCTAATTTCTGCAAAAATTCTAGTATTAGGGTTTCTGCAACTCATTAAAGGAGCTCTTCAACTCACTAATGTTCTCCTATCTTTCAAAGGCTCCTTGTTGGCAATCATAATCCAACAAAACCTAAAAATTCTAGCCTAACCTAGCCATTAGGTTTTCTAGCCCAGTTGACAAGGGGTTATGAAGAATCTAAAATAATGATGAATAAGAACTATGATGGAAGATAAGATTGATGGATCAAGGAAATTCAAGTTCCTGGAAGACAAGACTTCAGAGAAAGTATTATTGTGGGTGATACAAAAATGTAACACTGTGACTACCTTCTTCATGAAGATATTAGAAGACAGATATTACCCATGTTCCATTGGAGAAATCATATCAACACCCTCATGTATGCACTTGCATATATATTATTTGTATCACTTCCATAAGGGTAATTGCAGGAGGAAGGGACCTTTGTTGAAGTCATGGATCCAGAGGGATATCCGTTCATTCAGAGGAACAACACATTGGAAGTGAAGACTCCAGGTTTGATTGTTGTAATTGTCATTCCTCTAACCTATATTTATAAATTTTGCTACATTTCAAGTAGGTGTTGTAGCTGTGACAACAATCCTTAAATTGTTTTGATTCTAGATATGTACTCATTATTCTCCTTTAGGAGATATTTTTGTTTTGGTTCCACTTGTTTTCTTGTTCCAAACAACTTAAGAAAAAAGGAATATGTTTATCCTTCAGAGGGAGTCACTTGACTCAGAGGGAGTCAAAACTATTTGAGGAAGAGGAAGAATAGAACCATCATTGATGCATGATCAAAATATTTCTATGATTCCATGGGTAGAAGCATGCTTGACACAGTATATGTTCAGAACAAGAGTCTTCACCACACTTTGAAAAACATAACTCCCGAATAAACCTTCACTGGAATGACACCTGAGATTGAACACTTCAGGATATTTGGGTGCCCAGTGTATTTTCACATACCCAAAGAGAAGAAGTCCAAACTAGACCCTTCAGGGAGAAATGATACATTTATGGGATAATAATGAATCTTCGAAGACATTCCAGATCTACATCCCTGGTCAGAGACAGATTGGGACAAGTAGAGATGTTTTCCTTGAAGAAGAGATAGTCTTTCAAAGATCTAGAGAATGTCAGATGGATATTGACAGTGAGACAATACCTTCTCCCCCTTCATCATTTTAGAGGGAGACAAACATTATTCCAACTGATCTAGTTGCTCCATTTGATATGTCCAGAGATATTGTAGTAGGGCATAAAAGGACTGCCTAGGCTCACTCTGTAGGAGGCAAAGGAACATACAAGCCCCTCAAGGCACATCCCAAGAAAGAAAAAGATATTTTTGAGCTATCCTTCAGTCATGAGCCACTTCATTGATTCTGAGCCTCCTTGTCTTGGAGAAGCAAGAAGAGAACATGTATGGAAAGATGCCATAACATATGAATACCAGTATATATTAAAGAATGATGTATAAGATATTCTTCAGAGACCAAAAGGGAAGTCTTTGATGACTTCCAAGTGGATCTATAAGATCAAGCATGCAGCTCATGGAAGTGTCGAGAAATATAAAGCGATATCTATAGCCAGAGGATTCTCACAAACAAAGGGATTTTTCTATGATGAGACACTTGATCCAGTAAGCTCGATACACTTCCATCCATACTACCATCCATGATTTGGAAACTATATTAGATGGATGGATTCTTGATGAGTTTGGGTTTCAACAAGAGTATTGCTGATCCAAACCTATATTATTACAATGTTGGTGACGAGAGCCTAATTTTGATGACTTATTCAGAAATCCTTGTTGTTGGATACAAGTAAGCTTTGAATTTTGATTTCAAGATGAAGGATCTAATTATGATGCACTACTTCTTGGGACAAGAAGTATGACAGAGGACCGATGAGATTTTCCTGAGTCAAGGAAAATACACAGTGGGAATATTAAAGAAGTTCAGTATGACAGAATGAAAATCCATGGTGATGGATTTGAAGAAAATGAATGATGATGATTCAGATGAGATTGATCCACAAATGATTGGATCACTGATGTATATGGTTAACACCAGACTTGATTCATGCTATGCAGTGAATGTACTTAGTCATTCCATGAGTCAATCGAGACAAACTCACTGGACAATAGCGAAACATGTATTGAGATATATACGAGGCACAACTGAATATGGCCTGAGATATGCCCCTAGTGTGAACTTGAGTTTGTAGGGATATGCCGATACAGATCGAGCAGAGAGTACAGTGGACCAGAAGAGAACATTCGGTTGTTGTTTTACAGTGAAGGTTGTCATGGTTTCCTAGTGTAGCAGAAAACAGAGCTCTGTGGCATTGAGCACTGTTGAGGTAGAGTACATTGCATTGAGTGTAGCAGTGTGTCTTAACAAACTTTTGACTGAATTATTCGATCATGAGATGGATCCTACTACTATTCGTTGTGATAACCAGATTTGTGTAAAGCTCTTCGAGAACCCTGTGTTTCATGATAGATCGAAACACATCGAGATAAAGTATCACTATATCAGAGACATGGTGTAGAGGAAGAAAGTACACATGCAATATCTTCCTACTCATGAACAGATCACATACATCTTCACCAAACCACTTGACAAGACAAAGTTCGAGTATTTTCGTGAGAGACTTGGCCTGGTGGAGAATGCCTCCCTAGCTGAGAGGGAGTGTTGATGATTATAGTTGCTTGAGACATTCTCCAGTACACAAACTTAAGAGAGATCCCCTGAGAGGGGTGTTTGGTTCCTATCTGAGACAGAGATGGAATGTAGAGATGGCCTCCTCCTTACAGAGAGTTGAGAATAACTCCAGATGATTCTCTTGTGTAACGCAGTGAAAAATGAGATCTTCAGAGTTGGATGTGCATGTGGCTGAGCACAAGGTGAATGTGTGAAATCCCAAAGTGTTGGGTTCATCTTCATGATAATAGAAATGAATATGATGTATGAGTCTCCTCTAAGAAAAGAGTTGATGAAAAAATCCATATGACTGTTCTATGTAATGTAGTGGGAAAAATGATCTGTTGAGTCTATGTGCTCGTGGATGAGCACAGGTGAACGTGATCCTAGTGGCTGAGCACTAGTGAAGAAGTGGTTCTTCTGTGTAATGCAGTGAGCCAGATATATGGACATCCCTATGGACATGCCCCTAGTGGATGAGCGCTAGTGGGTGTATAATATCCCTTGCTATATTGTTCAAGAGTCAGACCTGCGTGTAACCCTAATTGTAATGTAAAGGGTACAGGTCGACCCCACCTTAATGTGACTGGTAATTAATGTAAAATATAATTAATCTATTTAATATTAATTATATTATAATATAGAGAGATCAGCCCTGTTATGCCAATAAACACTTCTATTGACAGGTTCAGTCTAGTATAAGTAAAGGTAAATTCCCCGTTGAGGAAACATATCTTTTTTGTGAGTTTGGAAATTTCAGCTAGTGCATCCTCTTGGGAAAAGTGTGCACCTCTCTTGGGCACTAGTCTTCTAGGGTTTGCAAGCACCCTCTTGTGTGCTAGGTTTTCTTGGTGGTGAAGGTCTTTCTCTTGAAGAATATAACAAAGGATTGGCTAGGTTTTCTTCCCTTGTTGAGAAGGGTTTCCTAGGATACTTCTTGTGTACTTGTGCATGGTGTTTCTTCTTGTGATCTTGGTTGCTGCAAAAAATTGTCTATGGTTTAAGTAAAATGATAAAATGGAATGAACTTCATGCTTAAGACTAACGTATTGAAAACTCAACACTTATGAGTGTGAAAGAGACAAGTTCACTCAACAATATTTTCGCTTTTTGAGGGAGTCAGAAAAGAGCTTAAACTAGACTCGTGGGATTCCCATAGGTATAGGTCAGCATGCTTATGAGTAAGAAATGAGGTTCAAATGAAAAGTCATATTCATCTATAAGGGACTCATGGTCTTACAAAAAAATCTCTGCATGAGCACCAGATGGCACAAAAGTTCTAACTAGGGTACCCATGTTCGGTAAGTCTCTACCATTTAATAACAACACTTCTAGTAGAAGAAAGAAGGTTCCGTGTTGCTAACAAATGGGTTTGTACCTAAGGCATATGAATTGCAGTGCAAGTGTGCAAAATTAGGTGATGACCTATCCTATATGCTAGTCAATGAAAATACCTGTCAAAGTCACGAACATGCAACATGACGCTAGAAACCGCAATAATCCCTGGATAAAACCACCAAAACCAACTCCATCCATTGCATTATTAGTCCACTAGGCCAAAATCTAGCAAAAACTATGTAAAGTGGGTAAATTTGTTCTATAAATAGTGAAAATAACCAATTTTACTTTACCATTTGTATTTTTTACCCAAATAGTGGATTTTGGACCTAATTTCCCCCGATTCTCAATGGCTGATTGCGGGAGATACGAGTGATGGATTGGATAATTGTCTGGACCAAGTAAGTCTTCTTTCCCTTCTCTTCATTTCTATTGGATTTAATTTTAAATTAGGCTTCATTTTTTTAGTATTTTAAGGTGTAAACTAGAAACTAGGGTGTACGTGGGCTGTAGATCATCGGGTTGCGTATATGCAGCCCTATACACGAATGTTATCAAAAAATACAGTGTATATGTAGCCTTATACACGACTGTGTAAACTGCAACTCACATACAAGTTCGTGAGTTTAATTTTTTAAAGGATATTGACTCAAAACTTGATTTTAAACTTGCAGGATGTTGCTAGAGTGGAGAGAAAGAGAGCATGAAGAGGTTGATGCTGTAGTAGAAAGAGATACAGGGGCCCAAATGTCATTAAGAAGATGTGGGTTATATAAATTTTGGCTCTCAAGGGAACGAGGGCTCAAGTGAGACTGCTCTAGATGTTGGTGAACTATTGGGATCCAGATACAGAGGCCTTCAACCTTGATGGGAAACCATTGAGGATTAAAGTCGAGGACATATAATTTTTGACATGATTTTTATGTCGGGTTGAGGTGGTGAACCTCAAAGCCCGGGGAGTTGGGAGTGGCATGAACATAGAGGAATACATAGCCACTCATTGCGTTGTTGGGACCGAGAAGGTAGGGAACCAACTCCTGATCAGAGTGATAAACAATATGAGGCACAAGATCATTGTCCTAGTGTTGGAATGGATCATAGGGTTGAACTCTTTGCATCAAGAATCAAGGCCACTTATGTTCTACTCAGTCGAGTTCTTGTGACCCACGATGTACGACTGGTGCACCTCATTGCTGACCAATATGAAGAGCCAATTAACAGACTGCAAACAAGATAGAAAGAGGAACTTCGGGTTTGTGTCTATGTTATGTGGTTTTTTATTTGAATGAGTCCCAATATTAGGCCCTAGACTGAATATTGTTCCACATGGACCTCATGATCTAGCCTTGGCATGATGGACATAGGTGATGAGGTGGTTGGGGGGTGGTAGGGTACCAACACCCTACAATGACGAGTTTTTCTTTTGGTGGTGTCGGAAGGTGATAGATCTGGAGGAATACCCTTATGTAGGGATGGACTTTAGATGAGATCCAGACATGCCATTACCACCAGGTTTCGCCTATGGAGATATAGGTATAATTTTTTTTTTTTTTATAAATATTTCATTTTTAGTATTTTTGTAAAAAAAATAAAAATATATATATTTTTGGATGATGTCAAGTACTGATTAAAACATGTATTATTACACAGACGTGGGTCTGTGATGGCCAAATGGATTCCCACGACACTGGTGGAGGCATCGGGGGGATGAGCTAGCGGGAGGAGACACAGAGAGAGTGCTTCAAAATGTGCAGAGAAACATGTTTTATTTGACGCAAAGAATTCCCATGGTTCAGGTAGAGGATCTGTCGGAGGCGATGCAACGACAGGTGGTAGGTGTGCCTCGTGCTTGGGTGCGAATCTTCTGACATCTTGCAAATGCCGTACTATGCTATCATGACACACATCTGACGCCAAAGGCGTAGATGTCATGGTTATTGTATTGATCGACTGTATATGTATTTTGAGGGTGTGATCCCCAATTTTGTACCATGACACCATATTTTTGAAGAAATGAAATAACAAAAACATTGATTCTCAGATTTACTTATATTACAATGTGTACATTGGTGAATGTGTTTTCTTTACTTTAGTTATGTGACAAATGCCAATATAAAACGTAATTAGCATATGCATCAGATACATAATTAGAACTTTGAGGTATGTTATTATAAGTAATAAAATCAAAATGTCATTCCAAAAGTCATACCCATAGGAATCGTCATAATAGAGTAGGGTCTCCCACATGGGAACTTCCATTCAACTAACATACTACTAATTGGGAGTCCAGGCGAACTTGTAAGCAAAAAATACCATGTGAAATGGCATCGCTCAAAAGATCTATAACAACGTTATATTCAAACACATTATTCCTTGATGGCTCTAGAAAAATGCCTCCTAAAGACACTAGTTGACCCTTGGGTGAGTAAACAACCCAAGCGGCGGAAGCCAAGTTCTGTGTATGATGACTGGCACCGTCTGTGAATCCTAAGTAAACTGAAGATTCCGTTGACATTTTCCAACCAAGGGAAAACTCGATAAACAATCGAATGACAAAAAAGGAAAATATATATACACTAAGATACACTAGTATACACAGAGTTATGCCCAAGCTTGGGGTTCTAGCATAATATCTTTTCAAGTAGAGCCCATTTCTGGGCTCAACCAACATATTCCCTTCATAATCTTCTAATTCATAGAATCCTTTTTCTAAGACACGTTGCACGATATAAGGACCGTGCCACATGCAGTTGAACTTGCCTGCCCCCAATGGTTCTTTGGCTTGGTCATACAAGAGGACCAATTCACCCTCAATGTACTACTGAGGACATACAAAATTATCATATTGGACCTTGACACATCGTTTATTCTCTTTGATAGATGTAGAGGCATCTCAACACTGCTCATCTGGACTCTCTAGGTGTACAAGGCGTTGTTCGAGATAGGAAGTGTCAGGTAGGAGCTTAACTTCCAATATAAGAGAAGGGATTTCACATTCAATAGGTAGGAACGACTCCACACTGTGTATTAACTGGAAAGGATAAAAACCGGTGGAAGTTTTAACCGAGGTTCAGTATGCCCAAAGTGTTGGGTAAAGCATGATATGTCGGTCATATTTTCTCTAATTGGTAGTTTTATGCAAAATGGTCATGAGATACTTGTTCATGACCTCTACTTGTCCATTTTCCTGGGGGTAGTACAGGGAAGAATGACCATGTTTAAACCCCAGTTTCGATGTTAATTCTTTCATAAATTTGTTCTGAAAGTTGTTGATACCGAGAGGGGGTGAATCAATATCAAGTACAATTTCAAAACTTTTTCAACTTATACTTCAACCGGATTATATATTAAATTATATCCAATGAACAATGAACAATAGTAAAGAGTTACACCAATACACCACAATACACCATGCACAATAAATGAGAAATAATCAATAGTCATTGTTCAAGGGAAGTAATGACTTCCAAGGGAAGCTACAACTTCCAAATATAAAGGGAGGGATAAAACTCCAAAAAGAAGATACAATCCTCGGATATCAAGAGAGGGTGGACCTCTCCATCCTTTCCCCTTCCTTCCACCCAAAAATGAGTTATAGAGATAATTGTAGACCTTATTCAATTCCAGTTTATTCAGGAGAGAGAACTTGTACATAACGCCCCGCGCTCAATATTTAACATCAGATTCAGAAATTTGTACACAAGAAACTATAGCCCGTACTCTTTCCAATGCAATTGGTCTCACTTCATTTGGATTCTCTATGAAGAATTTATGACTGTTTTACCCAGAACACCTGTTTATGACTAGCTTCAGGACTAGTCAAAAACCCTATCTTCCACAGAGTGTATCTCTAAAATTCTAGTGAATAAAGAGCTGGAATTTTTACCATAGGTACCTAGATATGTCTTCTCAATACCATACCATTTTCACCATATGAATCATTCTATAAGAAAATTTATAGAGAAAATGGTAAGATGACCTGTAAATAACATACCTTAGAACACATCACCAAAAGACTTCATCCTCCCTTGAAATCTAGCCTTCTTTACTTCAGATTTCCTCTGAAATTCGACTTAGAATTGTTTGTGTTTAAAAATGAATGTTTAATGAGATGTATTTATACCCTTTGTTTCACTTGGTTTTAACATTAGGTCTGACTTGACACTTTCTTATTTTGCAATTCTTTTCTTTAATTATCTTCAGGGCCAACCTGTACTTCCTTCTTCAATTCACTTTGTCATCTTCAAAAATTCATTTCTCCTCAACCATGAGGATACACATGATGTGCCACCTACCACCGGAAACAACATGATGTATACTATCCATCCATGGGTGTTGTATCTGCATGTTTATTTTCCTTCATGTCCAAATACCTTCATCAATCTTGCGGTCCAAAACCAGTGACTAGGGTTGACATCAATGACAACAATCAATATTCCAACAATCTTCCCCTTTGTCATTGATGGAAACACTCATGCTCCCCCTATCATCATGATCCCAATTTATCTCCCCCTTTGACATCAATGGATAAGGGTGGGGTTGCTCCCCCTGAGTTCAATGGAAAAAAGTAACTCTCTTCTTTGGGGCTGCTCCCCTTGAGTTCAATGACAAAAGGTAACTCTCTTCTTTGGGGATGCTCCCCCTGAACATATAGCACTTAATAACACTTCATTTTTATGGTATCTTTCTTCCTTGGATATTTTTCAAGGATCTAGGACGTATATGTTACTTGGTCTTTTTGTTGCAGTTGCAACCAATCTTCCTAAACCTTGTTCTTCGATTTTGCATCTTTGTGAGTCAAACGTGAGAGTATATCCTTGATCACACATGTTACTAACACTGAGTAGATTATGCTTCAAGTATTCAACCAATAGGACATTCTTTGCTTTTACATTTTTGCTTCCAAGCTCTACTACACCTTTTCCAAGTATTTTGGTAGATGAGTCATCTCCAAATGCAACATTACCACCCTTTTTCTTCAAGATGATGAATTTGTCTTGATCCCCAGTCATGTATGAAGAACATCCACTGTCTATGTACCATTCATCTTATTCTTTACATTCTTCAGCGGTCAATGCTATTCAGAATTTTTCATTGTTTGGAATCTCTTTCCTTCTCCATACTATGGTTGGCATAGGGACATTTGGCATAGGAGCAGATTCATTCATATATCTGCCATCTCGTGCTTTGTGACCAAGATAATTACATTTGTAGCATATAATATTTTTGTACATCAATGGGGAAAATGAATTATAACTTTTGTTGACAAATCCATGATTGATTCCATATCTTCTATTTACACCATTCATGTTTCTTTCATAGTTGTTCCTTTCATTGATTCTGCAATTAATTTCCTTATGTCCAAAATTTTTGCAAGTATAACAATGACCAAGAAATAAATTTTGATACTTAGGAGTAAGTGACCTTCTTTGTGATGTAGTCCATCTGGGTTCATGATCTACTCTTCTGCAGTTTCCTTCATACTGATTGGAGCTTCTTTGATTCGTGAAGGTAGGAGGTCTCCTTGGATATTCATCTCTTTTGTAATCATTCCTTCTTTCTGGTATCCTGGTCCACTTCTCATCAACTGTCTGTGTAGATCTTTCTTCAACCTTCTTGTTGGTATTTGAATCTTCTTTGTATGAAGTTTCACCCATGCATCCAAGATGTGTTAAGTCTTTTGGCACTTGAGAGTTTCTTAATCTCTTCCTCAATGAGACAACTTCTTGTTCAAGTTTCTCACAATCTTCTTCTTTCTTCATCATTTGGACATTCCTTACTTCTCCTATTCTTCTTGCTTCTTCGTGTAGAGTTTTCAAGGAAATGGTTTCTTCTCTTAGTTTCTCAAAGTCTTCTGATTGTTTCTTCAAGATTTCAATTGTCTTTTCACAACTACCCAATTCACTTCTTAGTTTTCTATGCACGTTTTTGAGCTTGCTATTTTCGATCTCAACATGCTTCAATTTTTTAAGATTCTCATCTTCTTGTTGAATCATTTCTGCTTCATGATTTTCTTCTTCTTCTTTGGAATTTTCTTCTTCAATATAATTTCTTTCAATCATTGGATAAGGACATTCAAATTCAACATGTCCTACTCCTCCACAATCAAAGAAAAAGAACTGACCTCTACTTGATTCTTTGAAATCTGAGATGTTGTAATTTGCTTCAACTTCTTCTTCTGATTCTTCCCTTGCATAAAGGTCTTGTAGCTTGTCCCAAATCTCTTTTGCTGATGCACATGATCCCACCTTGGATCTCATTTAATCTATAAATCCATCCAGGATGGTATCTATTGCCAATTTGTTGTTCCTTCTTGCTTCCTTCTGAGTTGCAGTCTTTGGTTTCTTCAAAGAATTGTATCCTAAAGAAACTAAGAACCAAACATCTTCCGCAAGAGCTTTCAAGTAAGTTTCCATTCTATTACTCCAATATTCAAAATTGCTTCCATCAAATGGTGGAATCCCATTTAGAATTTTGTCTTCCATTTCTTCTTAGGATCTTCCTTCCAGTGGTTAAACTGTACTGAAGGTAACCCGCTCTGATACCAATTGTTGATACTAAGAGGGGGGTGAATTAGTATCAAGTACAATTTCAAAAAAATTTCAACTTATAATTCAACCATATTATATGTTCAATTATATCCAATGAGAAATGAACAATAGTAGAAGGGTTACACCAATACACCACAATACACCATGCACAATAAATGAGAAATAATCAATAGTCATTGTTCAAGGGAAGTAATGACTTCCAAGGGAAGCTACAACTTCCAAATATAAAGGGAGGGATAAAACTCCAAAAGGAAGATACAATCCTCTGATATCAAGAGAGGGTGGACCTCTCCATACTTGCCCCTTACTTCCACCCAAAAATGAGTTATAGAGAAAATTGTAGACCTTATTCAATTCTGGTTTATTCAGGAGAGCGAACTTGTACATAATGCCCCGCGCTCAATATTTAACATCAGATTTTGAAATTTGTACACATTAAACTACAACCCGTACTATTTCCAATGCAATTGGTCTCACTTAATTTGTATTCTCTATGAAGAAGTTATGTCTGTTTTACCCAGAGCACTTGTTTATGACTAACTTCAAGACTAGTAAAAAACCCTATCTTCCACAGAGTGTATCTCCAAATTTATAGCGAATAAAGAGCTGAATTTTTTACCACATGTACCTAGATATGTATTCTCAATACCATACCAATTTCACCATCTGAATCACTCTAGAAAACAATTTATAGAGAAAATGCTAAGATGACATATATATAACATACCTTAGAACACATCACCAAAAGACTTCATCCTCCCTTGAAATCCAACCTTCTTTACTTCAGATTTCCTCTAAAATTCGAATTAAACTTGTTTGTGTTTAAAAATGAATGTTTAATGAAATGTATTTATACCCTTTTTGTCACTTCCTTTTAACATTAGGGACGACCTGCCACTTTCTTATTTTGTAATTCTTTTCTTTAATTATCTTCAGGGCGAACCTGTACTTCCTTCTTCAATTCACTTTGTCATCTTAAAAAATTCATTTCTCCTCAACCATGAGGATCCACATGATGTGCTACCTACCAACGAAAACAACATGATGTATACTATCCATCCATGGGTGTTGTATCTGCATGTGCATTTTCCTTCATGTCCAAATACCTTCATTAATATTTTAGTCCAAAACCAGTGACTAGGGTTGACATCAATGACAACAACCAATCTTCCAACAAAAGTGACTGCCATGATCACTAACAATCTCACTTGGGATTCTGAACTGGGCTATAATTTGATTGAACATGAAAAATGTAGAAGTCTTACCATTGGATTTAATTGTAGGCATGGGCTCAACCCACTTAGTAAAGTAGTCTATGGCCATGATAATATGTTGATGCCCCCCCAGTCGAAGTTGGGTTGCAATACACAAAATCTACCCCCCACTTGGTGAAGGGACCGATGACAATGACTAGGTGAAGAGGGGTTGGATGCGAGCACATATTCTGAGCGAACACCTGGCAATGTTGACACTTATTGACCGCTTCGACACAATATTTAAAAATAGACGACGAAAAATAACTGGCTCACAAATGTTTTTGGGCTGTCACAATCCCAGATAGATGACCACCACAAGACCCACTATGACAGTCATTAAGAATGGACTCAGCCTCTTCACAAGTCAAGAAATGATGCAAGATATTATCTACGCCTCGGTGATACAAAGTGTCACTGACAATACAATAGTTCTTAGCTTGATATCGCATGCGTCGTCGATCGTCTCTCGAAATATGTTAAGAGAACTTCAAGGTTTGAAGGTATATCAAAATATCTCCATACTAGGGGTCTGACGACGAGACAAGGAAAATGTGTCCATCCACAAATGAATTGACATGAATAACATCCTCATCTAATCGATGGAAGTTCGATATTAACTCGACAAAAACTAACGACTTCTTGAATTTTGCTGAAGAAAAATCAAGATCAAAATCTTGCCAGATTACAATCCATTTATTATATTCCCCCCCTATGATACGCCTAGTAAGGATGTATTGAAATAGATTGACGTCAACAACTATGGTAGTTTTTCAAAGCAATGTATAGTACTGTAATATTTGAACCGCATGTATGACAACCAAAGATAGCTTCTCAACATGAGAGTACTTGAGTTCAGGGCCCACTAAGTTTCAACTAAGATAGTAAATTACATGCTCACGTATCTCATCATCCTCCTGAACTAAAACCATACCAATCATCCCTTCGATCACGATGATATAAAGAAATTAATCTCTACTGTAGTACATAGGCTTCAACAGAGGCATCGATACCAAGGGTTTGATAAGAGCATCGAAGGATTCCTATGATTGCTCATCCCATATAAACATAGTTTCCTTCAAGAGACACATGAAACCCTTAGTAATATTGGCATAGTTTACTATAAACCGACGTAAAAAGTTAACTTTCCCCTGTAAACCTTGAAGCTGACAAATAGTGCATGGGGAAGGCAATCAAATTATTTCCTCAACCTTTAAAGGGTCCACCATGATCCCAGTCTTAGAGACTAAGAATCCTAGAAGACAACCTAACCTAACGCAAAAGATGCACTTATGAGGGTTTAAATGAATGTGATAATAGCGACATCTTTCAAAAACTAGCTGAAGGTGGGTAGGGTGATCCACTCTCTTGCGAGAATGAGTAGTGAGATCATCGAGATAAACTTCAACTATATGCTTGAGATCGTGAAACACGAAGGTGATGGCTCGTTGGAAGGTTGCTCCGACATTTTTATGGCTGAAAGGCATTTTCCGGTATGCGAAAGTACCCCAATGGAAAATAAATGCCATCTTATGTTGATCCTCATGTTTAATATGAATTTGGTTGCATCCTAAAAATCCGTCCATAAAGGAAAAAACCTCACTTCCTGCACACTCATCGAGAATCTGATCATTGAAAGGTGTTGGGAAGTTGCCTTTAGGATAGGACTTATTCAGGTCTCTAAACTCCATGCACACACAGATGATTCCTTTCTTCTTATTCACGGGAATGAGATTGGATACCCATTCAGTGAAGGGAACCATGTAGATAAAGCCTACACTAAGAAGTTTCTCCACCTCTGCCTTAATAGCAAGGGCCTTCCTAGGATTGACAACTCTAAGTTGTTGTCAAACAAGTTTAGCATTCGGGTAGGTTTTAATCTCATGTTCGACAATTCGAGGGTCGATTCCTGGCATCTCTTCATATGACCAAGTGAAGACATCACAAAATTATTTGAAGATCTCGGTGTAGATCATAATTTATTTTGGCGAACAATCCACACTAATATACACATTTTCAACCTTACCAGGAATACGAGAGATATCAATCGTGATGGTAGGAGAGATACTCGCCATGTTTCCTTCAACATAAATGTCATGCGTATCAAGTGGAACTACAACATGACTGATCCATATTTTATGAGAAGAATGAAATGAATACATATTATTGAAATATGCTTAACACATAATAACATAGATACAATAAAACTGGTTTTCTATTCAATAAGGAAATAAGCTGAAACTTTAAAATGCAGTAGAAAACAAGCTTGTTGGAATGGTGGCGGCTTATCTCTGAGAAGACATGTGACAACTACACTCATTAACCAGAATATGATTACAATGAGTATCTTAAGGCCTTTTTACAATAAATAGGAATGTCAAAAACCCTAGAATCCAAAAACCTAACCGTAGGAGATGAAGCACCAAAAGTCATGTGGGCCCCGTTTGGGTAAGTTAGTACATCAACTTCCCGGGGTCGTAACTTTTGCATACAATCTCTATTTTAGGCGCATGATAGCCCATTGGAAAGGTATAAATGAGAATAATTATTTTTGACTGGCCTAGTTCAATGCCTCCTATAGTCAATTGGGCCCCAAATCCGCAAAAAACGTTGTTTAGGGCCTCAAAAGTTTGGAACCCAAAAAACTGTCGAAAAACTGTTTTTCAAGCCAGTAGAATAGGTGGGTGGCCACCGATATCCACCTGGATCAATCCTCCCTCATTAGGAAGCAATGGTATCCATTGCATTTATTTACCACATCATATGAGAAAATTTCTGCTGAATTTGGCCCCGGGTGAGCCACTTTCCTTGGTGCAGGAGTGGCCCTGCTTTGGCGACTCGATAAAGCTATATCCTTTGCTGTCGAGTTCCCTTGATATGTGTGTCCACAATATTATCAATGGATGCATGTTGAATGTAGTCATGGTTGAGCTCTTTTGGTGTCAACTGCTTTGTTATCTCTGAGGTGTCCAATAATGGTGGGAAATATGGCTGAAGGAGAGCCACGTTGAATACTGGGTGCAGGCCAAGGAAAGGGGAATGTTGAACTCAAAATCATTGTCACCCATAGCCTTGGTGATGGTGTACGACCCATAATGGAGTGGGTGAAGCTTCCAATGGGGCCCTGTAAGGTGTTCTTTCTACAAGTGAAACCAAACTTTGTTGCCCACCTAAAATTTATGTGGCACCCGATGTTGATCATGGCGCTGCTTGTACATGGAATTAGACTTCTGTAGAATATACTGAACTTGTTGGTGGATGTGATGGATCCACTCAATGAACCAGGTGGTTTTGTCATCTTTTGGTGGAGCAGGGGATGAGTTGGCTCTAGGGGTAGTGCCACATCCATGGGGTCCAATGGTTGGAATCCCAAACCCACTTGAAAGGGGCCGTGGCCAGTTCAACTATGCCGGGCTCGGTTGTAGCTATGTTGGACATAGAGAAGACTCTCATCTCATGTGCAGGGTTTTTTTGAATTATACATGCATAGGATATGTACGATCATCTAATTGATGACCTCAATTTGACCATCTGTCTGGGGGTGGAAGGTAGTGGATTTGGTGATCCCAGTATCCATCAGTGACTAGAGGCTCTACCAAAATGTGATGAGGAACCAAATGTCATGGTATGAGATAATGGTTTGTGGGATCCCAAAATGTACCCATACTCGTTCAAATAAGAGCTTAGTAGTGGCTTCTACTATGATGTTCTTCTTGTAGGCGGCTAGAATCTCCATCTTGGAAAAGCGATCAACAAACACAAAAACACAGTCATTTCCCCTCTTGGTGGATGAGAGGCACGACATGTAGTCCATTGATATGGATTCCCATGTCCCGTTAGGAGTAGGAAAAGGGGTGTACAAGCCCTGTTTCTTAGTGGTCGGTTTGTCAATAACACAGGTGGTGCAGGACCTGATATACTTGTCGACATACTATCAAAGTTTCACCCAGTAGAAATGTTTCTACAACACTTCCACTGTCTTTTAGACACCAAAGTGTCCTACCACCCGAATGTAGTGAGCTTCCCAAATCATATTCACGTGCTCGCTTGATGGAAGACAAAGATGGCCCAGATGACACAACAACCCGTATTGAATATGGAAATTAGCGACCACTGAGTTGGCGCCCAACATTTGGTAGGTGGTGGAGAAGTCAGGGTTTGTCTTGTAGAGGTGGGGCCATCTGGAGGTATCGTGGCTATAAGAGTCTAACACCGTGGTGAGTGCTGAGACTGGAGGTTGGCTAAGGAAATCAACAACTCAGTTGGTACTTATTGTTCTATACTTGATGTTGAGGTGGAACTGCTGTAATTATGTGGACCACTTCTGATGGCAGTCATTTTGCAATTTTCCGTGGGTCTGCATGAACTATAGTGGCTTATGATCAGTGTGGATGAATGTCTCCTTCCAAAGAATGTAATGTCTCCACCGGCGGCAAGATTGCACAATGGAGTACATTTCTTTATCATAAGTAGGGTACTTACATACATCATTTGATAGTGTTTCACTATGATATTCCATGGGGTGGCCGGCTTGAGTGAGAACAATGCGCACATCATAGTCTAAATCATCTGTCTCGATATCAAAGGGATGTTGCAGACCCGATAATGAAAGTTATAGGGATGAGCACAAATCCTTCTTCAAGTCATCGAAGTCTTGTTGTTGGGACAAGCCCCACACAAATTTTTCCTTATTTCCACCTCTGGTTACTTGGTTGAGGGCCCAAGAAGCTCTGAAGTTCAGTGAGTGTGGTTGGGGCTGGCCAATCACGAATGACCTGTATCTTGGCTGGATCCACATGGACACCATGCTGATCAACGATGTAGCCTAAGTAATGGGCCATGTCTATGCCGAAGCGACAATTTTCCAAGTTTTCATATAGTTTGTGCTATCGTAGGGTGTGTAGAACCTATCAAATATGTTGCAAGTGTTCTACCCAAGTCTTGCTGTAGATGAGGATGTCATCCAGAAACACCTCTACAAAAGTATTGGTGAAAGGTCATAGGATATCATCCATCATCCTCATAAAAGTTACTGGAGCATTTTTCAAACCAAAGGGCATGGACAACCATTCAAAAATACCTTCTTTTGAATTGAAGGCGGTCTTCCATACACCTGTCTGTTCTATTGGGACCTGGTGGTAGCCATACTTCAGATCAATCTTACTGAAGTATTTGGTCCCCGTGAGCTGATCAAGGAGATCGTCGATTCAGAGAATCAAGTACTAGTTTCTGACTGTGATTTTATTCAGAGCCCGTTAATCAATGTAGAGTCGCCAAGTCTCGCATTTCTTATGCACCAACACAATTAGTCTTCCACAAGGAGATGAGATGGAATGGATGTGCCCCTTGTGGAGTAGTTCTTGGATCTTCCTTTTGATCTCCTGATTTTATAACAGAGAGAAACGGTAGAATAGCCCATTGGGTAGCAATGTGCCTGGGGTCATATCGATGGGATGCTTGACTTGATAGTGCAGAGGTACTGTTGTCGCAAGAGTTGGTTCTAGGCTATAATAGAGCCAAGCCTTAGCACATTTTAAATGGAATAAATATTTTCACTCGGACTTGACTTGGGTTGCATGCAAGTAAATTCCAAGATACCTCAAACCACTTTTGATTGGAAACTGCCCCTTCCAACCAGAGAGGGATCTCTCGAAAATATGTCACAATAGGATATTCAATAAGCTTAACAGTGGGCAGATCTGTGGGTAACAGAAATTTTTGGTTTTCTAGGGTTGATGGGTTGGACCGGAAAGTAGTCCATTGGGCATGGAGTCAAATGATCAAGCAAGTAATAAGAGTGTTCGGCAACGAAAATCCATGGATCAGAGGCGAGATATAAGATTATTATAGAGGGAAGGATTTATAAAAAGTATGACAGCAGAATAAAGAAAAAACATATCAAAATGCAAGGAGCACTTAGTAATGAGTGAATTCCAAGCATAAATCAGTGGAAAGAGATAGTTGGGACAGAGCATCTAGCAAGGATGAATTCTGAACCTTCATATCTCTGCAAGAAACAACCTATAACCTGTCCAACAATAGAGCATCTAACAAACAAATGAATTCCATTGCAAACATAGTTACAAATAGGGAAGCAAATGGAAATAAAACCAAGTGAAATGATGTGAAAATGAAGCAATAATACATTCTCTGCAAACAAAATCACAAGAATCTATGATATAGATCGAAAATGCTCTGCACTCTTTTATTAAACATGAAAACAAGTGCTACAAACCAGGAGTACTACTCCTCTCCCCCTTTTTTATTTTACAAATATGACTCATATATGTATTGAGGTCGAAATCCTCTCTAATCTAAAAGATAACAATAGTGACAACCAATTCTTGAAACTTTTTGCCATAGAAAATGGGCCAAACTGCCGAAAAATAGGGCTGCGGTTACGACTTTGTATCTCTCGAATAGCGACAGATGTGTATAAACTGAAAGATTATTTTGTGCATCTATTTATTTTGAGAAAAAACCTCTCTCAGTTCCCTGAGATCCCTTTTCATTTTTCCCAAATCTGCATTTAACAAACATGTGTCAAAACAGGAAAATATGAAGTCCGAACATTAGGGCTCAGAGATGGATTCGATTCTCCCAATATGTGACACCTGTAGGAAAACGGAAAAAGGCTAATGATATATGATGTGTGAGGCACAAAATCCTCCAACCATTTCTCAAAATTATACTCCAGTCGCTCAAAATCCTCATTTGAAAATGATGACTCAACATAGTAAAAACGCCATATTTATGAAAAAGAACCTCATATTGCGGGGGACTGTTGACTGCCTTACCAAGATCAAAATGAAATTATGAAGATACTAATGGACAAATTAGGATTTGTAGATGTCGATCGACTATTCGAACGGAAAAAACGACCTCTCCATGGCTGAGAAAATTGCATTTTTCTAAAGCAGTTTTGCATATGACTGGAGTCCCGATTTCGGGTTTTCAGGATTTGGGGAAACGAAGTAGTGGTTATTAAAATATTCACGTCAGCCAAATCCCCGAAACAGATTTTGAATTTTACATTGCACTCTTTCGGGCCTTTGGGTTTCGGGTATCATGTCCTCAAGAGTTATGACATGCAAGGAATATCGAATCGCGAAATCGCGATGAGATTAATTAGATGATAATTATTTGTTTTCGTGTCTTAATTAATCAAAATTAGCAATTAATATTTAACCTTTTGTGGATTTAAGTGTTAGGACTTCGATAATACTTGACGCGAGAAATCCCAAATCGCGATGATATTTATTAACGTTAATCTTTCTTAATCTTTATTTGACCCGGATTATCCTTTAATACTTTAGTGAATTTGAGGATCAGGGCTACAGTTATTAAGATATCTACGTCGACCAAATCCCCGATGGAAAAAAAACTGGACTCGTGAGCTTTTTCTCCATGTGTCTTAATGCTCGGTGTATGCGGTCGTTCCACTGCCAATGCTTCCATTCATTCTCCTAAGTGACCAAAAGCCAAAATTACAATATTTGTTACAACAGAGGCTCCATCTAGGGATGGTGCTTTCCTACAAAGCACCAAGAATAGTAGACCACGTGCCTTCATCCATTAGGCGACCTGAAATCATCCTTATCAAACTCTGAACTCTGTCGCTTTACTTGCACCTTTCTGAAACAAAAAAACCGCTTATGCATTCATTGGGCTATGGAGTCGTAATGGTTTAAACAAAACCATATTGGATTCCAAACTAAACCAGAAACATAATGAAAACCACTATTGTACTCTAGTGCTCAAAGTCAATCTTATTTATATACATCAACTACTCTAATTGATATCACTACTTTGTTCAAGTATAGGAAAACTTCCAAATCAACCAAGCGAGCATCCGACTAACAAACTTAATTATACTTCCATCTTTGAGCAAAAGGATGAAAGGAGCAGCTGCAAATTTCAAAACATGCCCTAGGAGTAGGTTTTTACAATTTTGAAATTCAAACTTCAAGAAGTTGGAAATAAAAAATTCAGTACCCCATTTTGACTCCATATAAACTGCTACTGGATCGTAGAAGGGAAGAGATATACCACTTTCACAATTAATCCATACTTCCTTCTGTTGGGCAAGCTGTCTGAAATGTTTTTGCGCACTTTGTCCATTGCTGATTTTTTCTTCCACTGGTGCAAAAATGTCGCGTTGAAACTTACCGGTCTGTTGCTCAATGGTTGCTAAACAGGGAGGAGAGATCAATTGTTTCAGTAACCCCTCCTTATGTCCAAAGATCTTCTTGTTAGCTGTCATACATAGGCTGATCTCTTTCATGATGTTGCTGATTGATTTCCTGTTGAACCAAAGTTTCTTGCTGCTCATCATCTTCAGAAACACTTTCATCACATTCATCAAACAAAGGAGGACTGTTGTAAATTTTCGTGTGTGATGAAAAATAAATCTGCTCTTCTTGTTCTTCTAGATATTCATCATAAACATGTTCATTAGATAACTCAGGAGTGTCATCAGTCAGACAAATGCTAAGAATAACAACTGTGAAGCTAACTATCTCAGATCCACACTCCAAATCATAGTCTAAAGAATTTTCGAACAACAAACATTCTTCAAGGTTATTAAACATGACAACCCTATCTTCTTCATGAAACAAAACAGTGTCTACAAGATGATCCTCTGGATGGAAATCATCATCATAAATTGGTTTACTAACTTCCTCTAAAGTTCCATGGATGTCATGATTTAAACTTAGATTTTCATTTTTAGTAATAGAAGAAGTTTCACTCACATGTTCAGGACTATGTGAATGCTGCAGATCTATGTAAGCAGGGGTTGCAACATGACTGTTCAGGGGCAGATCTATCTCTTCTTCTGTTAAAGGAGGAGGTGGTCTATGCAATTTATGGATCAAATAACTATTGTTTTCTTTCTCTTCTGGATGTTGACCATGATGATGGATATCTTCTTTTTGAATGTGATCACAAGAGCTATCATATCCTACTTTTTTATCAGCCAACTCTTCTTCATATTGATTATCTTCATCGACTTGAGAAATTTCTGATATTCCTTCCTCCTCTTCAAGAAGATGTGTTTTATCTGTTTGTCTTATGAGTTTTATATTACAACAATATTCAAAAAGTATTTCAGCTGAATAAATTCTTTTACAATGCTGATAAAAAAGTATGTGAAATTTTTTGAATGAAGGAATACTGGAATGAGGTAAAGATTTATACCAGAGTCTAGCATCTCTTTCCAACAAAAACATAAACAGTTTCATGAGGACATCTTCATGATGTATATTTAATTCATCCATGAGCTTGTGGAATTCAAACAAGTGTTGGGCGAGATTGTCGTCCGCATATTATCCAAATTTAGGAAGGACATATTCACAAACTTTAATGTCTAGAACAATGTTTGGAAAACCATAAACATTTGCAAAGTTCAGAGGAGAAAACCTTGCAGCAATCCAAGCGACGAATGAATCTGACATTTTGAGACTAGTGGAGTTGTCAGTCAATCATGTAGAGTCTTCGAACCAAGGATTCACCAAGTGAATGATCATAGCCAATTGAATGCCTATCCCTTGTTCACCATCAAGAAATAGATCTGAACTTTTTGTCGTATCCCAGGGAAGATAACTTCTTTCCTTCGTCCCTAACAACGATGCCAAAAAATGTTGTCGCAAGAGTTGGTTCTAGGTTGTAATAGAGCCAAGCCTTAGCACATTTTAAATGCAATAAATTTTGTCACTCAAACTTGACTTGGGTTGCATGCAAGTAAATTCTGAGATAACCTCGAACCACTTTTGATTGGAAACTGCCCCTTCCAACCCTAGAGGGATCTCTCGAAAATATGTCACAATAGGATATTCAATAAGATTAACAGTGGGAAGATCTGTGGGTAACAAAAAGTTTTGGGTTTTTAGGGTTGATGGGTTGGACTGGAAAGTAGTCCATTGGACATGGAGTCAAATGATCAAGCAAGTAATAAGAGTGTTTCAGCAACAAAAATCCATGGAGCAGAGGCGAGATAGAAACTGATTATAGAGGGAAGGATTTATAAAAAGTATAGCAACATAAAAAAGAGAAAACATATCAAAATGCAAGGAGCACTTAGCAATGAGTGAATTCCAAGCATAAATTAGTGGAAAGAGATAGTTCAGAGAAAGCATCTAGCAAGGATGAATTCCGAACCTTCATATCCCTGCAAGAAACAACCTATAACCTATCCAACAATAGAGCATCTAAAAAACTGATGAATTCCATTACAAACATAGTTACAAATCGGGAAGAAAATGGAAATAAAACCAAGTGAAATGATGTGAAAACAAAGCAATAAGACATTCTCTACAAACAAAATCACAAGAATCTCTGAGGTAGATCGAAAATGCTTTGCACTCTTTTATTAAACATGAAAACAAGTGCTACAACCTAGGAGTACTACTCCTCTCCCCCTTTTTCCTTTTACAAATATGCCTCATATATGTATTGAGGTCGAAATCCTCTCTAATCTAAAAGATAACAACAGTTACAACCAATTCTTGAAACTTTCTGCCATAGAAAATGGGCCAAACTGCCGAAAACTAGGGCTGCGGTTACGAATCTGTATATCTTGAATAGAGACATATGTGTATAAAATGAAAGAGGATTTTGTGCATCTGTTTATTTTGAGAAAAAACCTCTCTCAGTTCCCTGAGACCCCTTTTCATTTTTCCCAAATCTGCATTTAACAAACATGTGTCAAAACAGGAAAATATGAATTCCAAAAATTAGGGCTCAGAGATGGATTTGATTCTCCCAATATGTGACACCTATAGAAAAAATGAAAGAGGCTAATGATATATGATGTGTTAGGCACAAAATCCTCTAACCGTTTCTCAAAATGATACTCCAATCACTCAGAATCCTCATTTGAAAATGATGACTCAACATAGTAAAAACGCCATATTTCTGAAAACGAACCTCATCTTGCGGGGGAATTTTGACTGCCTTAACAAGCTCAAAATGAAATTATGAAGAAACTACTAGACATATTAGGATTTTCATATGTCAATCGACTATTCGAACGCGAAAAACAACCTCTCCACGATTGAGAAAATTGCGTTGTTCTAAAGCAATTTTGCATATGACAGGTGTCCCGATTTCGGATTTTCGGGATTCGGGGAAACAAAGCAGTGGTTATTAAAATATTCACGTCGGCCAAATCCCTAATGGCCAAATCCCCAAAATAGATTTTGGCTTTTACATTGCACTCTTTCGGGCCTTCGGGTTTCGGGTATAATGTCCTCAAGAGTTATGACATGTAAGGAATCCCGAATCACGAAATCGCGATGAGATTAATTAGATGATAATCATTTGTTTTAATATATTAATTAATCATGATTAGCAATTAATATTTAACCTTTCGTGGATTTAAGTGTCGGGAATTCGATAATACTTGACGCGAGAAATCCCGAATCGCAAAATTGCGATGAGATTTATTAACGTTAATCTTTCTTAATCTTTATTTGACCCAGCTTATCCTTTAATACTTTAGTGAATTCAAGGATCAGGGCTGTAGTTATTAAGATATCTATGTCAGCCAAATCCCTGACGACAAAAAACCAAGACTCGTGATCTTTTTCTCCATGTGGCTTAATGCTCAGTGTATGCGGTCGTTGCACTGCCAATGCTTCCATTCATTCTCCTAAGTGACCGAAAGCCAAAATTTCAATATTTGTTACAACAGGTACCCTGGTAGGAGAGGAGAATATATCTAAGTATTCTTCCATGACCTTATCCACTTGCTTCTATTGTGTGGATAGATCAGCCGTGGAGGCCCTGGATGTGGCTACGATCTTTTTCTCACTCTGAGAGTGAATCATGAAGAAGAAAATTTTCTAGTCTGAGAGATGACCTTCCTGCATTGCTTGGCAGAGATCAAGGAAATAACACTAGGAGGGACTTCCTCGGGTAACCTGTACAATTTTTTGTTCAAAGTAATAATAAAACTATGAGGCCTAGACTCATATACAACATGATTTCCATAAATAAGGTTGGCCCAAAATAACATTACAAACTTCGAGAGGAGAAACATCACACAAGACCTCGTCTTTGAAGGGCTTGATGCCATACGACAATTGACATTGTTGGCTGACATGGAGATCACTTCCTTGGTGGAACCATTCAATGGTGTAGGGTTGTGGGTGCGGCGTTGTTGGCAGGGCCAACCGCTTGACGACCTCTCCTGAGATGAGGTTCTTCTGGATACCGCTATCAACGATGAAGTGCAACGGGGTGCCTTTTACCCACATCTTTGAATGGAAGAGGCACTCACCTTCTTCTAGCTCGTCTGGTTCACCAGGCTAGAGCTTGGTGGTGGAAATAGTGACACTTTGTTCCACATCAATGATTTGTCTTCCCCTTTCTGGTTTCGAATTAGAGTTAGAACCCACATCTGATTCAGAGGCTTTCACTTTGGCCACCAGCAACTCCTTTGAGTGGAAGTCAGCAGTGTTATGCCAAGGGCTCTTATGGAAGTCACACCACTTTCTAGTATATTTCTTTGTCTTTCCAGTGTCCTTCTTTGCTTACGGCTTGGAATGGTTGTCTTGATACTATCCATATTTTATTTTTCCTTTTTTCTGTGGGTTGGGGCCGCCCTTTCATGGCTTTTGTTGTGAGGGGTTCATAGGCCCAAATTGTTGCGTCTTTTGTTTGAGCTTCTGCTCGATTTTGACAAAATATTTGTAGGACGCGCCCAAGGACGAGATATCCAAAAATTCTATTTTGGTATTGATGTATCTATACAGAGCCCCTCGATACTTGAGCACCATATGTCACTATGAATCTTTGATACCTAGCTTGGTGCGTAAGGTATGGAAGATATTTGTGAACTCTGGCACTGCTTGGTCTCTTTCTTACCTCAATGTGGTCCATTTGGTACACAAGTCGTCATAACTTTGGATAGGGTAGTATTGTTCCTTAATAACATCCATGAAGGATTCCCATATGGCCACGACTGTAAATCATGAGGGTTCCTCTATTTCCTTTTTCTCACAGAAATTTTCCCACCAATCTTTGACACGGGGAACAACTTCGAGGAGCAAAAAAGTAATCTTTTCTCTATTCGAAAAGTTATGGACAAAAAAATACCCTTCTAGTAGGTTCAACCACTTGTCTACAACATATGCATCTATATGACCTTCAAATATAGGAATATCGAAGTTGATTTGTACCTTGAAGGGGGCGACAACTCTGATCGAGGAAGATGCGTCGCCTATTGGTAGCCTCCGAAAGATTTGCGCGAAATTATCCATCATCTCGTTCCTCTGTTGTGTGAGGGATTCATCAAGAATTTTTTTGAAAGGATCTCCTGTCCCGTCATGTTTCTTTTCTCCTTCCATAAGAGGTCATTTTGACGTGCGAGATATTTTGTCCTCAAGAGAAACAAGCTCGAGACCCAATTCTTTGTACCCTGATCTCATTGGGGACATGCATTAAGACGACAAGGAGAAGATTGCTCTGATACCACTGATATAGATTTTATGAGAAGAACAAAATGACTACAAATTATTAAAATATGCTTAACACATAATAACAGAGATACAATAAAACTGGTTTTCTATTCAATAAGGAAATAAGATGAAATTGTAAAATGCAACAGAAAACAAGCTTGCTGAAATGATGGTGGCTTATCTCTGAGAAGAGATATGACGACTATGCTCATTTTCCATAAGATGATTACAATGAGTCTCTCAAGGAATTTTTACAATAAACAATAATGTCAAAAACCCTAGACATCCAAAAACCTAACCCTAGGAGATGAAGCACCAAAAGTCATGTGGGCCCCGTTTGGGTAAGTTAGTACATCGACTTCCTGAGTCTTAACTTTTGCATACAATCTCCATTTTAGGCACACAATAGCCCATTGGAAAGGTATAAATGAGAAGAACAATTTTCGACTAACCCAAGTCAATGATTTTAGCAGTCACCTGGGCCCCAAATCCCCAAAAAGCGTCGTTTAGGGCCTCAAAACGGCCCCGAAAGTTTGGAACCCGAAAAACTGCCAATGTGGAAAACTATTTTTCAAGCTAGTGGAATAGGTGGGTGGATACCTATATCCACCTAGATTAGTGACGGACTATCTCTCTCAAGGTATATTTGAATTCATCTTGTTCGATTCTAACAAGCTCTAGGAAGAAATAAGAGCGATGATGCATATCATCCCATGGACTATCAGAACCATTCATGGACTCTACTATTGCTTCATCTGAGGCTAAAGTATCATCGAGGCGGTCATGTGAGAAAGACGATAAAGTGGACCATACAGGATTAAGAACATGATCCTCCTTGTTCTTCTGCGAGGGGAGAGGATCTAGGTCGACATAAGAGTCAAGAACAACCTGATACACTATCTCTATCGTCAATAGTGGCATGGCCATTCCAATATGCGACTGACCTTCACAAGATGCAGTCGAAGAAGTTAGGGTCCAAGGATCATTAAAATACAAAGTGCAGAAAGGAACGAACCTCATTGATGAAGCAGACCTTCTAGTCATGGCATAGATATGATGAATTGGTGCCACAAAATCAAAGGTACCCATAAGGGATGAATACATTCCGACACCAATATCCTCAGTTGTCAGCTGATAATTTTCAAACATGTGATCGACGGTCCAACTGATGCATTGGGACTAGCGTGTGTAAAGGACAATTGATCGATTGCCACGATTTTCCCATTGCGAGGAAAACATAAAGTATGAAAGACAAACGATATGATTGCATTCATAGCATAAGTTTAGTTACACCCTAGTAATAAGTTATAGTCGAGGGGTGCATCAACCACCTCGACATCCACCTCCACCATCTTCCCACCTAACTGGATCGGGAAGGCAGGAAGAATACTGTGGGGACAGAAAGAATGACCATCAAATGAAGTCAACCTGGTCAAATATTGAGAGAGGGTAAGAGAGCCAATGGATTTCCAACAGGTTAGGGACATCACACATGTTGCAACACCTTCATCAATAACAACATGTTTGATGGTATAATTTGAGTAATCCACGTGGATTTGGAAAGCCACATGGTAAGGAAAGCGAGGCTTTACATCCATGACGTCAAACTTAATAAATTTAGAGCCACATGAATCTAGAGCTCCTAACACAGACAACAAGGCATTCCTCTGTGAAGGACATGTCTGGAGTACTTCAAAAGATGACACCACACAAGGGGTTTGACCTAGATCCTCAAAAATAGAGTAATTCTAGGCGACTCTAACATTAGGGTTGTGGGTAGAGAGCTAGAGTACTCCTTTAGGAATACGGGGTGGAGGCTCTGGCTTTTCGATCTGTAAAGGAGTCTCCTGAGGAGGGGGAGACTCTAGACCTGGAAAAACCTGTGAAGAACTGTAATCATGAGACTGAGTGACTACATTAACCTGAGACTTGACCATATTGATGCAGAGACAGTCACCGTTGTGTGCTAGTGGGTTTTGACTCCCAATCGCCACATTTATGGAATTAGAGGAGATTGAGGCAAGGTGTTGATTATGTGGGAAAGGATTTGTCAACACATCGGGTGGTAGAGATAAAAGCCTCACAACTTCCTCGAGTTTGGGGCACAAGTGGGTAAGGTGATCATCAGTACAAAGCTTACACAAGAATTTCACCCTCCGCTTCTCTTTCTTTCCCTCACCAGCATTAACCTTCAATCTATAATTATTAGTATTGTCCTTGGGTTTATTATCATTAGTCCTGCCACCCTTACGATTTTTACCACGTCCTTTCCTTTTATTCCCTCATGGTTGCTGGTTACCATTCGGGTTAGTCGACGATTGCACAGAATGTACGTCTGCCGACTGAGTAGGAGTGGAGGACACAGACAAAGATTTTCCTCCTATAGAATGGCTTAGAGACAACTCTTTCATTTGGATTGTTACCAAGTCTGTAGCTTTAACATTTGCGGAGCCTATAATTCCATCGGCATGAGGTCTGGGCTTCAGTCTAGGGTCGTAATTCGACCTCGGTGCATCAGGAATAATTTCGTACAACAACCCAAACTTAGCATATATGTGATCTAACTGCTATGACTTGAAAATTTCTTCCTCTTTAGATGTTACCCTGGATGTACAGACATCCTTCGAAATATAAGGTAGTAAAGACTTAAGAAACCATTCCAACATGAACTCTAGAGGATTGTAGCATTTGATCAACCTCTTCCGTTGGTGCCACTCTTGAATGTGATCCAAGATATGAGTGGCCTTGTCCTGGTGGAGGGATGACATAAGTTCTATGTCATATTTGTAACGAATCGATAATTGGAAGTGGTTGAGAAAGACTAAAACCATCTAGTTAAAGTTATCGTATGTCCCCCCAGGTAGTTCTATGTACCATTTTGCTGTGACCCCCGTGAGGGTGCGTTGAAACAATTTTAAATGAATAGAATCGTCATTAAGGGAATTGGAAGAGAACCAAAGATGAAAAGTAGTGACGTGATCACCAAGATCCTCACCAATATTTCCCTCATATTCCAGAATATCTGAAGGAAGCTTGGTGGGAATGAGAGGCCATGTTGGGTCATGACGCATCGGGTCATTCATTAATCTTGATAAGTATGGAAAATTGAGCATGGCTAGAAAAGGGAGACGGGGTTGCGATATATGGACCCAAGCTCCCTGGAAAGATTGATGTTGGAGAATTGCAACCCATCCAAGGTTCTGGTATGCACCATGGCCTTGTCTGGGGTTGAAAAAACCCCTCCAAACTGATTCACAAGTGGTTGGTTGGGAACCATTATAGTAGGAATTTTATGATCAGGGTTGTAAACATTTCCCCTAGCTAGAGTAGCTCTAGGTTGGGGGTTTCCCAAAGTATGAAATTGACTTAGTCCAGGTGTTAATTTGGAGGATAAAGGTGGATTCGTCATGCCAAATGTGCTGGTTGGAATCGATGTGGAGGAGGTAGGTGTAAAGGACATAACATAAGCAACAACTTGTCTGCCGGGTTGATTGCTCCATCCAAGAACATGAAGACTAGAATTAGACCCAAGGTGAAAAGGAGGTCGACTTCCAACCATAGGATTCATTTAGGAAATATGGGCACCACCAAACGAAAGTGGAATGTGCGAAGGATCCATGCTCCCAAGTCCAATACTAAGGTTATGATTAGACACTGGAATAGAGGATGAAAATTGTGATGTGAAATTTGTTATACTATAAGAAAAAGGGCTATAGGCCACAGGGATGGATTGAGTTTTGTACCCAGGTGTACCAAAAATAGACCTAAAAGGGTTCATCACAATGGGTTGAGTAGCAACCGTAGGATGGGTAGGAGTGATAATGGGAACCATCGACACAACAACCATAGTGGTTGAAGGTGTCGACCAAACACTATTAACTATGGTAGGAATGGGAGTCAAAGGACTCTTAGTATCTTTTTGACTCGAATCAATACTCATCCTTGTATGATTACAAGTCTGGTAGGTGGATTTGTGTGTACCACGTTTGATAACTTTATGCCTTTTAGAAGACAAAGACTTAATATGTGGTGGTAATTTCAAAAAACAACGAGACTTGCGAGGAAGCCTGTCTGGCTCCACGATGACTCAAGACTTGAAATATAAAAAACAAATCCTAAGGCCAACTGAAAATCAAAGAGCACACCAAAATAATAAAAAAATGCCAATACACACAAACATGATAAAGTGGCTGAAAGGGGCCTCCTTCCCTAAAGTAGGTATGCCTCGCCCAAGAGAGGCCTGAGACTCTCTTCAAAAGATCAGAGGTATCAGAATCATTTATAAAGGCCATCATGGGATTAAAAACTAGTCTGTCAGATCCCCCTGGAGAGGTAATACTCGATAAAGGCTGTGTTTTGTCCGACCCTTATCTGACTCAAGGTACCTGCAGAATAATCCCTGCAAGTAACCTATGCGACTACCTATGTCAAGCAACTAAGCCACCACGATATAACCAATGTGCAGAAGAACAATCGTAAGTAAAGTCTACCGTATGGGTAGGGTAGAAAAGAACTAAATATCGAAATCACCGCCTCTCATAGAGATAAAGGTACTAGCAAGACCCCCATATATGAATAGATCCCCAGAAATATCTCTAATGCTAAGAAGGTATTGGAGGGATATCTCCTCAACCGACGATCTCGTGCTTAACTCAGCTGCGAGCATAGCCTCTTGACGTCACCAATTATAAAATGGATTTCACCACTCCCTTAGTCAGACACATATGTTTATTTTAATAGCCTTGGAGAAGTTTACTCACAAAATCCTATTCCAAGGCTTTAAATCTTAAGCTAGTTTGTGCACCCTGAAAAACAAAATAGTTTCTAATCAATTTTAAATTTATCAGCGTTACTTTTAGTGGATTTGATTACTCAAAATATGTGGTCGTGAAACTGATGACGTTATGACTCAACAAGTAAAATAAATGAATATGAATATAATGCAAAGTCCTAACTTCAATTTTCAATAAATGATAAGCTTTTCAAAATGAAATTTTCAATTCAATTCTGTGATTTCAAATAATATGCAATCTTTCCATACATGTATCAATATTAATGATAAAAACCCAAAAGATCAAATGCCATGATGCAAAATGTATATTTTTAATATTTTCAATATAAAGGAAATGGAAATGCAAGGTCTGAACCACAACTTGATATATAAACCCTACTATAAGCAAAAAGAGACAAACCAAGCGGTATATCAAGAAGCAAACACCCAACCCAAGGTGTAAGGACAACAAATGAAACAAAAATGATGAGAAAGAAAGACTGCCCAAAAATTCAACCAAAGAAAGGTTTCTTATCACTCTGCAGGTACTTAACAGTCATGACAAATACCTAAGAAGACTCAACAACCATCAAAACTTACACAACAAACACCAAACTCAACAATCAAGCAAACAAGGTTGATGTACATGATTGTTCAGGAGAAAACCGTGTATATACACCCCTTGTAGAATGACAACTCGCGTATGTACATGTCTTTCAAAGGAAAACCTACGTAAATGTATTGAATCACTGCCAGGTTAAGGATAAGGCCAATAAACTCAAACTCCAAGTTAAAAAGGCTGTCAAGTAGTAAGACGACAAGAAACTCAAGATAACTGAGAGCAATCAAAGGAGAAACCACTCCAAACCCTGAAAAGAAGATTCAATCCCCAGTATGGTCACCAATTCTGTTACGAGGGAAATCACTCTATGGCATGGGGTAAACCACAACATACGGAAATGATTGCAAAAATAAACTCTAATCTCAAGTATGCTATATAAACAAACATGCTAACAAGACAAGATAAATAGCCTACCTCGTCTTGATGTTCGATGAAGTCCACCATTGAGCACTTGAATCAAAGCTATATATCTGCAACTTGTCCTCAACAACCAAGATACACAATCATATGGTGATAAAAAATAAATTTAGCACATATAATAGCATAATCCATCAATATTCATAACAAATATGACCATGTAATAACAATTGAAATATTTGCGAGACATTAATTGGATGAGAAAATATTATTTCTATTAAAATGTAATCAACATAAGTGTATGAATGACAAACTTCCATGTCGACACGTTCGGAACTGAGAAACTAAGTCCCTTCCTCCTGGGCCTCCAACAGTTCAATCCTCCACCAAAGGAAAGCTCATGTAAGAGAGACAACCAGGTTCTCCATTAAATAGGGAAGAGCTTGGGGGATAACCAATGTGTTAAGACTTAAAAGGAAAAAGTGATGCAAAATCAATATGAAGTGAATAATTTATCCAGAGTAACTTTGCTCTCAAAGTTGAATTATTCTCCTCCTCTCCACAACTCAGATATGGCCCATTTATAGCCTTCAAATGGAACTAAAGGGTAGATTCATGATGTTTCTAGTATATGGAAGGTCAAAAATCATGGATCTCGTGACGTGACATGGAAACCCAACACCTTTTTTTTATTTTTGAGCGCAAAACCTGATGTACGCAAGTTCTAATGGTGCAAACTTCGTATACACATGCTATATAGATGTCAAGGCACGTATATGTGGAAAAATATGTTTTTTAGCTATGAGAATTGCAAAACGAGGACTTCAAGTCTGCATAGGGAAATGGAAAAGTCCTTTTGAGAAAGTTTGCATGGGGTGAGGAAAATCTTTCTATAATAGATGCCCCCTAATGTGTGAGGTCAGAGGAGTATCTACGATGGCCGAAATACATTATAATTCCTAGAAATGGAGCAATGGAGACCCAGCTGGACTAACTAGTTGCTCATAAGAATATTACAATCCGTAATGACTTTGTGCATATGGCTACCAATTTGAATTACACTGCAGATCTATGTGGAAATATACCAAACAACTGTTCATGGCCATGAATAGGAAATACAAGGTTAGATACATGCCATAGGATTTCATAGTCACGAACAAGGCCTAGTGAAAACCAGTCTCAAAACCAGTCTGAAGATATCTGTATACAATGAAGTACACTCTGTTCTCCCATGATCACTGAAGTCATATAGGTACTGGTCCAATGAATGATAGCAACATCTCAAGAAAGTTGTGACTATGAACTGATGTCTACAAGCATTCTACATGATCTGCCAAAGGTGCAAGTCTACATCATGTGAATAAAGGAGTTGAGGTCAAACACAATGATACTTTGTTTGATTACCGATCATTAAGGTATACCGTTAACAAACATGAGACAACCTACCGATGATGAAAGTAGGTATCAAGGCACTAAGTACATTCTTACAAGTGTGAATAAAGGAGTTGAGGTCGAACACTTGAAGAATCCATTGATCAGGAGACATTGATGTATTCCCAAATATCGATGGTGAGAGAACATAACACTGATGACTGCAAGCCTCTAGGTACTCAAAGGACTCTAGGTCTCATTTCCAGAACAGATGGACTGAAGTCGATGGAAGGAGACCTGCTAAAAGGAGAGGATTAAGGAATCTCTCATGATTCAACACAAGGTACAAAGCAATAGATTGATGATTTGGAGGAACTGAGATGAATAACATGTTCACGAACCAACGACCATGTGCATCTTACATATGCACCAGATGAAAGCAGTGCATGCAAAAGATTCTCTGAATAGCAGTCAATAATGAAAACTGCTGACAAAGGTGAGGAAAACACCAATAACGATATTGGAATCCAAGAAACTACACTAATCCCAATGTGTGAATATATTTCTTGCCTTCGAACATAAGGGAAACCCCCTAGTCAATGACCAATGATGAAATGTTGACTGCTGCATTCAAGGTTACCTACCCATAATCAAAGTAGGAACAAGGTGCACAATATGACTACAATTTCATGTAACCCTGAGACACACTGAGGGTATGGCCGACATGCAAGTTCAAGAGTTATGAGAAATGGTCGACACAGACTGACAAACATCCTTTGAACAAGAGCACGAGACATATGGAAGACTCTGTCAACATAGACTCAATGTTGAAAATTTGTGATGTAGGAGGCACCAATCAAACTCTCCATAGGGACTAGAAGATTAACTAGTCGGAGGAGTAGACTCTAAGTAACGAGATCAACTTCCTAAGGTCACGCTAAACCCAAAATTTGGACGACAACTGGAATAAAAAATTTGTGCTCTATTCAAAGGCAACACAACTGCTGCCAACATGAGATAATTTCTTTTCCCGTCCATATTTTTTTGTTTTTTCATAGACAAATGAATGCTATGATATAGAGGAGGAAATGATTGTCACGAGTAGGTAACTAGTTCCAATAGTGGAACATACCTATGCTCAATGCAAGGAGGTGCATGTAGGATATGGACACTCAGGGGAATGTTTCCTCGTAGGGTACATGGTGTCAAGTTGCAAAGGATATAAACAAGGATCTGCTTGGTTGATGATGTAAACTACTTGAGATAATATGATTACAATGCAAAAATGGGAATAAAAAATATGCTCAATACTGCAAGCAAGAGGATGAGGTGTAATTACAACTTAAATCCAAAGAATGTTCATTTTCATAAATTTAGTCTACTTGGTCTGAAAAAGGGTTAAACTTATACCAAATAGATGTCCTTTCAAATCCAATTTACGAGTGTGAAAGAGACAAGTTCACTCGACAATATTTTATCTTTTTGAGGGAGACAAAAAAGAGCTTAATTCAGACTCATGGGAGTCCCATAGGTATAGGTCAGCATGCTTATGAGTAATAAATGAGGTTCGAATGCAAAGTCATATTCATTTATAAGGGACTCCCGGTCTTAGGGAAAAATCTCTGCATGGGCACCGGATGGCACATAGGTTCTAACTAGGGTACCCATGTTTGGAAAGTCTCTACCATTTAATAATGACAGTTCTAGTAGGAGAAATAAGGTTATGTGTTTTGGACACACCTACCACACTTATAGGGGGGGTGAATGAGTGTGGGGCTCTTTTTCCAAAACTTCCCTCTTTACATAAAACTCCTTAGTTAACATTCAACATTTATTCATTACCATTGATGTCATTTATAACTAGTTATATGTGAACATATATCAAGAGCATATATCAGCAACACATATCATCAATAAGTCATCACCACAAGAAACACAAAGAACACAAGATGTATGTACAATTTTTCTTTTTATTATGGACAACAATCCAGGGTTTATCAACAACAACTGAATAGAGTACAACTCTACAAGAGCACAACTCTATAATGCAAGACTTAACTTACACCCTTAGCACCAACTGAGATGAGGCAACAATCCTCAACAGATATAAATTTGTCAACAGGTACATGACCTGTCAGTAGTGCAACCTATGTGTGTACGCACCCTGACTCACTACAGCCCGCATGTGCATGCGACCAATGTATAATGCAACATGCGTATGCTTATGAAAAACTAGGGTGTTGCTTTGATTCACATGCTCAGATCCTCTGCAACTTGCAATCACTTTCTCTTCTGTCTTTCACTGCCCAAACTGACCCACAGTCAGTCACAACATCTCCAAGCTCTCCAATGGCTTTCTCATGCTCCACAATAGATCAATATGAATGATATCTCAAACATGTATAAGCATCTAGTATACCATAGAAATCATGTCACCACTTAATCACAAGAGTACTGATCACTCCATCAGCCAAATCAACCAAACTGAATCACATCATAGAAGCCATACCAATAACTCCCTAAGCATTCCCATCGCATCAAACAATAATATTCATAAAGACAATAATGTAATCATACCAGTGTCTCATTGATAGATCTGAGGCCATAGAATGCATATCTGGAACTTGCCTAATCATCCAAGAGCTTGGCACCAACTCAAATACAATTCTTCACCATTTTATCCACCATACGCTCCCTGTCTTCAGACAGCCCGTGTATACCTTAATGTATACGCACCCTAAGCACATATAGCCCGCGTATACCTCATAAACTAGGGTTTCTAAAGTTTCAAGAATTTTTCCATCAAGATCTCTGACATTTCTGAAACTTTGATGCGTCCATGAGATCCTCCTCTCGCTCTCTTCTTCAGAATAGATCTTCAATCATGCTCAAGAGATCCACACCAAATAATGCTCAAGAATCACCAATACTCCAAAAGATATTCACAAGAATCTCTCCATTGATCCACAAAAAGGATGATCTAMRAGAGACCATAGCTATCTTATTTATACTTTCATCTTCTAGGTCACTTAACCCATTTTTAGGTTACTTAACCCATTTCTAGGTCACTTAACCTATTTTCCATATTTTAGGGTTAACCACTTTCCATGAATAGAAAGTTCTCCAATACTTTATCATTTAAATATTCCTTCTTGATTTTGTCACTTCTCTTTATTATTTAAATAATTCATCTTGATTTTGTCACTTTACTTTATCATTTAAATAATGATTTCTTCTTTAACCCATTTTTGACTTCTTTGACCTTGGGGGCTTCAAGCCTTCATATGGGGGTCCTCCAATTTCATAAGGCCATAACTCTCAAACCGTGACGAGTTATGTGAAATTTCACATACCAACAAAAATAGCATGACAAGCACTATCCATCTAGGATAGTTTCACAACCAACATCATTTATCTTCATCTAATTATTCCATATACAACCATGGGTCCTCCAACCGTTCTTCTAGGATAATTCAATCCGCAAAGCGTCTTCCCGTGAGGGCTTTCACCATAAGGGGACCACTTTGGAGTTCATCCATTTGTGCACCTTATTAATCATGATAAGATAATAATGAGTCATCTTTTCATCAAACAAACTATGCATCATCATGTATCAATGACAACTCATTGATCCATCTTCATCTATGCATCATATCAATGATCCATTTTTATCAATT
>ML796638.1:374863-394612 GCA_009831015.1 Picea engelmannii
AACAATACCATATGCTTCCAATAATACATCATAAGATATATCAATGAAACTTCAATTATGTACCAACCATGTACCCCAACAGATTATTTTACATAATCCAATAGATGAGCATTTGATCAACATCAATCCATACTCATGGGTTACTGCCATGCACCCAAGATTTATTTTATATCATAACCTTTCATGATCTAACTTAGAAGAATGAAAACCTACAACAAACAGTGTCATAACCTGCAATAAACAATCTCAGACCCTGAAACACAGAGTTATGCCATCACATCAAGCTACAACCCATGTGCATTGCCTTTTCCCCAAGGCTTTACCACATATATGTAGCCTGCTTCACAACAGAGCGCATGTGTACGTGAACTATGCAAGGTCAGCCATCGTATGTATGCAACTGTCACCACTGTCACCCGTGTATGCCTCAGTAGATGTCTTACTTAAGCTTCCCTTCAGTCTTTCATTCTGTTCTGGCTACTCTGTCTTCTTCACCCACTTCTGTAGATGACCATTCTCCTCAGAACTTGAGCTCTGAGCATCCATCTTTTCAAATATGTCTCCCTTTATTACTTCATTCCTTCTTCTAGCCATGCTATGTGAAGTCCTCATCATGGATTTTCTTCTTGTGTTCTAGCACTCCTGGGATTTGTGGCCAAATCCACTATAGTTGTAGCATCTCATGGTGTTACAGTGAACATCAATGTGTCCTACTTGATCACATATCCAACACCTCATGGTGTTATGAAATATTCCATTCCTTTCATAAGATCTACACTCAAAAGATTTGTGACCATATCCATTACATGAATAACAATGCCCATGAAAAATACTTTCATACCTTTGATTTGGTGTCCCAAGAATAGCTTCTTGATGTCTTCCTTGCTTTGTTATTTTGAAATTTTCTTTGCCTTGTGTAGATGGTTGTTTTGCAACATTATCTTCCTTCTTTGATGGACTTACCTCATGCTTCTTTGAGGTGCTTGCCTCAGCATGTGTATCTTCTCCTTTGTATCCAAGACCTGATTTATCACATTATGACCTTTGACTTTCCAAGATCTCATCCTAGATTCGTGAGCTATTCAAGAATTTGTTTGAATTTTCTATCTTCTTTCTAAGGTCAACAATTTTAGCTTCTAACTTACAACATGACTCTTCCTTTTTATTTATTTGAATCTTCAATAGTTCTTCTATTCTTTTGGCTTCTTCAATTTGGGTCTTTAGATGGACAATGGTTTCAAAACTTTTTCTAATCTCATCATCTACATTTATGTCTTCTTTTCCAATCTTTAGTCTTGTGATATCTTCTTCCTTTTCTTCTAATTTAGAATTCTCTTCTTGTTCTTTGAGCATTCCATTTAACTTCAAGATGTACCTTTGAATCCTCTTAAGAAACTTCTTAGTGTTATTCGAAATATAGTTATAGTGTGTATAAAAATGATCACTCCTATACATGTATAAACCCTCTTCAATTTCCTTTTGAAGTTCCAATAGATTTTCTTCTATTATTTCCATGGGATAACTATCATCAAACTTTACACAAACTGTTTCTAGATCATCTTCTTCACTTGAGAAAAATTCAACATCATCACACTTTGAATCATTACAATCAAGAGTCTTGGGAGATTCTTTACCTTCAATATCTTCCTTCTTGCCAACACCATCACATGATTTTTTTCCTTCATTTGAAATGTCTTCAAGATCTTCCTTTGCACTATCATTACTTGATTCTTTATCTTCACTTGAAATGTTTTCAAAATCACATTTATAAATAATGCATTCAAGAGTTTTTGATGATTCTTTACCTTTGGTGATCTTGATGGAGTGGTCTTCAATTTCTTCCTTCTCCTTCTTGATTTGATATGTCTCCTCTAGCTTCATCCATAGATCCTTGGCGGAAGTGCATTGTCCCATGCTCTATTTGATAGGGCTTGAGAGTCCACTAAGAATGGTCTTGAGCATCATTCTTCTTTCCTTCCCTTTGAGCTACAAACTTTGACTTGTTCTTCAATGGAACCGATCCACCAATGGCTTCCTTCCAAATAGTTTCTCCCATTGTCTTCAAATATAATCTCATTTCTATTCTCCAAGTAGAATAGTATTCCTCATCAAGGATTGGAACTTCATCATCCATTTGTGTGTCTATGGATATCCTTCAAGCTTGTTAAGGCTTGTAGTGAAGGTCCACTCTGATACCAATTGTTGGACACACCTACCACACTTAGAGGGGAGGGGTGAATGAGTGTGGGGCTCTTTTTCTAAAACTTCCCTCTTTACATAAATCTCCTTAGTTAACATTCAACATTTATTCATTACCCATTGCTGTCATTTATAACTACTTAGATGTGAACATATATCAACAACATATATCAGCAACACATATCATCAATAACGCATCACCACAACGAACACAAAGAACAAAATATGTATGTACAATTTTTCTTTTTATTATGGACAACAATTTGAGGTTTATCAACAACAATTGAATAGAGTACAACTCTATAATGCAAGACTCAACTTACACCCTCAACACCAACTGAGATGAGTCAACAATCCTCAACAGATATCAATCTGTCAATAGGTATGCGACCTATCAGTAGTGCACCCCGTGTGTGTACGTGCCCTGACTCACTACAACCCATGTGTGCATGCGGCCATTGTATAATGCAACATGCGTATTCTTCTGAGAAACTAGGGTTTTTCTTTGCTTCACATGCTCAGATCCTCTGCAACCTGTTATCACTTTCTCTTCTGTCTTCCACTGTCCAAACTGACCCACAGTCAGTCACAACATCTCCAAGATCTCCAATAGCTTGTTCATGCTCCACAATAGATCAATATGAATGCTATCTCAAACATGTATAAGCATCTAGTATACCATAGCAATCATGTCACCACTGAATCACAAGAGTACTGATCACTCCATCAACGAAATCAACCAAACTGAACCACATCATAGAAGCCATACCAATAATTTCCTAAGCATTCCCAGCACATCAAACAATAGTATTCATAAAGACAATAATGTAATCATACCAATGTCTCAGTGATAGATCTGAGGCCATAGAATGCAGATCTGGAACTTGCCTAATCATCCAAGAGCTTGGCACCAACTCAAACACAAGTATTCACCATTTTATCCACCATACACTCCCTATCTTCATACAACCCACGTATACCTTAATGTATACGCACCCTAAGCATAGACAACCCGCGTATACCTAAAAAACTAGGGTTTCTGAAGTAACGAGAATTTTTCCGTCAAGATCTCCAACATTGCCAAAACTTTGATGCGTCCATGAGATCCTCCTCTCGCTCTCTGATCCACAAAAAGGATGATCTACAAAAGACCATATCTATCTTATTTATACTTTCATATTCTATGTCACTTAACCCATTTTTAGCTTACTTAACCCATTTCTAGGTCACTTAACCTATTTTCCATATTTTAGGGTTAACCACTTTCCATGAATAAAAAGTTCTCCAATACTTTATCATTTAAATATTCCTTCTTGATTTTGTCACTTCTATTTATTATTTAAATAATCCATCTTGATTTTGTCACTTTACTTTATCATTTAAATAATGATTTCTTCTTTAACCCATTTTTGACTTCTTTGACCTTGGGGGCTTCAAGCCTTCATATGGGGGTCCTCCAACTTTATAAGGCCATAACTCTCAAACCGTGAGGAGTTGCGTGACATTCCACATACCAATGGAAATTGCATGACAAGCACTATCCATATAGGATAGTTTCACCAACAACTTCATCGATCTTCATCTCATTATTCCATATACAAGCATGGGTCTTCCAACCGTTCTTCTAGGATAACTCAATTCAAAAAGTGTCTTCCTGTGAGGGCTTTCACCAGAAGGGGACCACTTTGGAGTTCATCTGTTTGTGCACCTTATCAATCACGATAAGACCATAATGAGTCATCTTTTCATCAAACAAAATATGCATCATCATGTATCAATGACAACTCATTGATCCATCTTCATTTATGCATCATATCAATGATCCATTTTTATCAATTGGATTCCACTTTGACATATATCATTCTCATCAAGGATAATTCATTTACATTGTTCATCAATCATCAATCAATCAAGTACTTGACATCAATCAATCAAACCATTTGCATCAATGACAACATGATACAACAATCTCCCCCTTTGGCATTGATGGCAATACCAACATTGATGTCAACACCAATTACCAATTATTGATGTCAACATGTAGATAAGGCATGATCTACATCAATAGTCAACGTGACTATCTTTATCCATCAATAAACATCAATCACATCAATGTGATTAACTCTCCCCCTTTGACATCAATGACAAAGGGCTATTCGCCTCTTGGGGCTGCTCCCCCTACTTGCATTCTCCTTGGGGCTGCTCCCCCTATCTGAATGCCTTTGATCTTCCTCTAAATAATCTCTCCCCTTTTGAACAAGGGATATCACTCTGACATAAAGCTGAATATACATCGAACATACTCCCCCTATGACCATCGCTACTCCTGGAATTATGCCTTTGTGCTCTTTATTCAAATATAGGGCTCTTTTCTAGGTATGCATCTGATAAATATCTACTACTAGAATCATGGGAAGAAGAATGACTCCCCCTAAGGGTATGTCTCCCCCTATCTTCTCTGCAAGATGAACAATATGCTACCATATGACGATCCTTGGACCTTTTCATGCACCAAACTTGTGCCATACCATACATCATGAAACAAAATATATGTCATCAATTAAATAGAGAATCATGAAAAATATATCAACCAAGTAAATCATGTACCAAAATGTGCCCACCATGCACAAAACCCATGTACATCAACAATGTGCCAAAAATATCATCCATGAAATGTATCCACCATATGCCAACACGTGCATCTACCAATATGCCAACATGTGCATCTACCAATTATGCCAACCATGTGCATCTATCAATATGATAAACAAATATCATCCATGAGTGTACCATCATGCATCATTACTTGCACCAAGCAAGTATATCAACCATGCATCAATAAGCTAAGACTCCCCAATGATGTACAACATGACTATCAACTCAACTCAACAATTACATGTCTCAATGTGTAGCCCATCCATATGCAAAATGAATGCACCATGATATCCAACAATACCATATGTTTCCAATAATACATCATAAGATATATCAATGAAACTTCAATTATGTACCATCCATGTACCCCAACAAATTATTTTACATAATCCAATAGATGAGCATTTGATCGAAATCCATCCATACTCATAGGTTAGTGTCATGCACCCAAGATTTATTTTATATCATAACCTTGTGTGATCTAACTTAGAACCATGAAAACCTACAACAAACAGTGTCAAAACCTGCAATAAACAATGTCAGACCCTACAACACAAAGTTATGCCATCACATCAAGTTGCAACCCATGTGCATTGCCTTTTTCCCAAGGCTTTACCACATATACATGACCTCCTGCACAACAGAGCGCGTGTGTACGTGACCTATTCAAGGTTAGCCAACGTATGTACATGACTGTCATCACTATCACCCGCGTATGCCTCAGTAGATGCCTTACTTAAGCTTCCTTTCAGTCTTTCATTCTGTTCTGGTTGCTCTGTCTTTTTCACCCACTTCTGTAGATGACCCTTCTCCTCAGAACTTGAGATTTGAGCATCCATCTTTTCAAAGATGTCTCCCTTTCTTACTTCATTCCTTCTTCTAGCCATGCTATGTGAAGTCCTCATCATGGATTTTCTTCTTGTGTTCCAGCACTCCCGGGATTTGTAGCCAAATCCACTACAACTGTAGCATCTCATGGTGATACAGTGAACAACAATGTGTCCTACTTTATCACATCTCCAACACCTCATGGTGTTATAAAATATTCCATTATATCTCCTTTCATAAGATCTACACTCAAAAGATTTGTGACCATATCCATTACATGAATAACAATGCCCATGAAAAATACTTTCATACCTTTGCTTTGGTGTCTCAAAAATAGCTTCTTGATGTCTTCCTTGCTTTGTTCTTTTGAAATTTTCTTTGCCTTGTGTAGATGGTTGTTTTGCAACATTGTCTTCCTTCTTTGATGGAGTTACCTCATGCTTCTTTGAGGTGCTTGCTTCAGCATGTGTATCTTCTCCTTTGTATCCAAGACCTGATTTATCACATGATGACCTTTGACTTTCCAAGATCTCATCCAAGATTCGTGAGCTATTCATGAATTTGTTTGACTTTTCTATCTTCTTTCTAAGGTCAAAAATTTCAGCTTCTAACTTACAACATGACTCTTCCTTTTTATTTATTTGAATCTTTAATAGTTCTTCTATTCTTTTGGCTTCTTCAATTTGGGTCTTGAGATGAACAATGGTTTCAAAACTTTTGCTAATCTCATCATCTACATTTATATCTTCTTTTCCAATCTTTAGCCTTGTGATCTCTTCTTCCTTTTCTTCTAATTTATAACTCTCTTCTTGTTCTTTGAGCATTCCCTTTAACTTCAAGATGTACCTTTGAATCATCCTAAGAAACTTCTTAGTGTTATCCGAAAGATAGCTATAGTGTGTATAAAAATTATCACTCCTATACATGTATAAACCCTCTTCAATTTCTTTTTGAAGTTCTAATCGATTTTATTCTATTATTTCCATGGGATAACTATCATCAAACTTTACACAAACTGTTTCTAGATCATCTTCTTCATTTGAGAAAAATTCAACATCATCACACTTTGAATCATTGCAATCAAGAGTCTTGGGAGATTCTTTACCTTCAATATCTTCCTTCTTGCCAACACCATCACATGATTTTTTGCCTTCATTTTAAATGTCTTCAAGATCTTCCTTTTCACTATCATTACTTGATTCTTTATCTTCACTTGAAATGTTTTCAAAATCACATTTAGAAATAATGCATTCAATATTTTTTGATGATTCTTTACCTTTGATGAACTTGATGGAGTGGTCTTCAATTTCTTCCTTCTCCTTCTTGCTTTGATATGTCTCCTCTAGCTTTAGCCATAGATCCTTGGTGGAAGTGCATTATCCCATTATCTCTTTGATAGGGCTTGAGAGTCCACTAAGAATGGTCTTGAGAGCCAATGCATAATTCTTCTTTCCTTCCCTTTGAGATGCAAGCTTTGACTTTTTCTTCAATGGAACTGATCCACCAATGGCTTCCTTCCAAATAGTTGCTCCCATTGTCTTCATATATAATCTCATTTCTATTCTCCAAGTAGAATAGTCTTCCTCATCAAGCATTGGAACTTCATCATCCATTTGTGTGTCTATGGATCTCCTTCAAGATTGTTAAGGCTTGTAGTGAAGGCCCTCTCTGATACCAATTGTTGGACACACCTACCACACTTAGAGGGGGGGGTGAATGAGTGTGGGGCTCCTTTTCTAAAACTTCCCTCTTTACATAAAACTCCTTAGTTAACATTCAACATTTATTCATTACCCATTGTTGTCAATTATAACTAGTTAGATGTGAACATATATCAATAGAATATATTAGCAACGCATATCACGAATAACTCATCACCACAAAGAACACAAAGAACACAAGATGTATGTACACATTTTCTTTTTATTATGGACAACAATCCATGGTTTATTAACAAAAATTGAATAGAGTACAACTCTACAAGAGCATAAATCTATAATGCAAGACTCAACTTACACCCTCAGCACCAACTGAGATGAAGAAACAATCCTCAACAGATATCAATCTGTCAACAGATACGCGACCTGTCAGTAGTGCAACTCGCATGTGTACGCGCCCTGGCTCACTACAACCCATGTGTGCACGTGGCCAGTGTATAATGCAACATGTGTATGCTTATGAGAAACTAGGGTTTTGCTTTGCTTCACATGCTCAGATCCTCTACAACCTACAATCACTTTCTCTTCTATATTCCACTATTCAAACTAACCCACAGTCAGTCACAACATCTCCAATCTCTCCAATAGCTTGCTCATGCTCCACAATAGATCAATAGGAATGCTATGTCAAACATGTGTAAGCATCTAGTATACCATCAAAATCATGTCACCACTGAATCACAAGAGTATTGATCACTCCATCAACCAAATCAACCAAACTGAACCACATCATAGAAGCCATACCAAGAATTCCCTAAGCATTCCCATCACATCAAACAATAGTATTCATAAATACAATAATGTAATCATACCAATGTATCAATGATAGATCTGAGGCCATAGAATGAAGATCTAGAACCTGCCTAATCATCCAAGAGCTTGGCACCAACTCAAACACAAGTCTTAAAACCATTTTATCCACCATACGCTCCCTGTCTTCAGACAACCCATGTATACCTTAATGTATATGCACCCTAAGCATAGACAACCTGCGTATCCTCATAAACTAGGGTTTCTGAAGTTCCGAGAATTTTTCCGTCAAGATCTTTGACATTGCCAAAAATTTGATGCGTCCATGAGATCCTCCTCTCACTCTCTTCCTCATAATAGATCTTCAATCATGCTCAAGAGATCCACACCAAATAATGCTCAAGAAGCTCTCCATCAATACTCCAAAATATATTCACAAGAAGCTCTTCATTGATCCACAAAAAGGATGATCTACAAGAGACCATAGCTATCTTATTTATACTTTCATCTTCTAGGTCACTTAACCCATTTTTATTTTACTTAGCCCATTTCTAGGTCACTTAACCTATTTTCCATATTTTAGGGTTAACCACTTTCCATGAATAGAAATCTTTCCCATACTTTATCATTTAAATATTCCTTCTTGATTTTGTCACTTCTCTTTATTATTTAAATAATCCATCTTGATTTTGTCACTTTACTTTATCATTTAAATAATGATTTCTTCTTTAACCCATTTTTGACTTCTTTGACCTTGGGGGCTTCAAGCCTTCATATGGGGGTCCTCCAACTGCATAAGGCCATAAATATCAAACTGTGAGGAGTTATGTCACATTCCAAATACCACCGGAAATGACATGACAAACACTATCCATATAGGATAGTTTCACCAACAACTTCATTGATCTTCATCTCATTATTCCATATACAAGCATGGGTCCTCCAACCGTTCTTCTAGGATAACTCAATTCACAAAGTGTCTTCCCATGAGGGCTTTCACCATAAGGGGACCACTTTGGAGTTCATCCATTTGTGCACCTTATCAATCATGATAAGACAATAATGAGTCATCTTTTCATAAAAAAAACTATGCATCATCATGTATCAATGACAACTCATTGATCCATCTTCATCTATGCATCATATCAATGATCCATTTTTATCAATTGGTTTCCACTTTGACATCTATCATTCTCATCAAGGATAATTCATTTACATTTTTCATCAATCATCAATCAATCAAGTACTTGAAATCAATCAATCAAACCATTTGCATCAATGACAACATGATCCAACAATGTGTCGCTAACAAATGGGTTCGTACCTAAGGCACACGAATTGTAGTGAAAGTGTGAAAAATAGAGTGATGACCTATCCTATATGCTGGTCAATGAAAATACATGTCAAAGTCATGAACATGCGACATGATGCTAGAAACTACAAGAATCCATGGATAAAACCACCAAAACCAACTCCATCCACTACACTATTAGTCAACTAGGTCAAAATATTAGCAAAAACTATGTAAAGTGGGTAAATTTTTTCTATAAAGAGTGAAAATAACCAATTTTACTATACCATTTGTATTTTTTACCCAAATAGTGCATTTTGGACCAAATTGCCCCTGATTTTCAATGGCCGATTGCGGGAGCTAAGAGTGACGGATTGGACAACCGTCTAGACCAAGCAAGTCTTCTTCCCTTCTCTTCATTTCTATTGGTTTAAAATTTTAAATTAGGCTTCAATTTTTTAGTATTTAAGGCATAAACTAGAAACTAGGGTGTACGTGGGCTGTAGATCATCGAGTCACATATACACAGCCCTATACGTGTCTGCTATCAAAACAAACCATGTATATGCAGCCTTATACACGATTGTGTAAATTGCAACTCACATACACGTTCACGAGTTGAATTTTTTAAAAGATATTGACTCAAAACTTGATTTTAAACTTGCACGATGGTGCTAGAGTGGAGAGAAAGAGAGCATGAAGAGGTTGATGTTGCAGTAGAAAGAGATCCAGGGGCCCAAATGGAATTAAGAATATTTGAGTTATATAAATTTTTTTCTCTCAAGGGAATGAGGGCTCAAGTGAGACTGCTCCAGATGCTGGTGAAGTACTAGGATCCAGATACAGAGGCCTTCAACCTCGATGCACATCCATTGAGGATTGAAATTGAGGACATATTGTTGGCACAGGGGCAGACCCAGGGTTCAATGCTTCAACAACGCACCAACAAAACCCTAAATATCGGCCCGTTCGACAACACCTGCGAAGCAGATGAAGTCTCACCTGGGGTAGAGGCAGGGGTGGTTGCAGGACTCAAATGTATACAACCTAGCTCGGACATAGATCTGGGATTAAAATACCTTAACATAGCATTTAGCAGTTATCATTCCTTAGTATCTAGCCTTTGTTTACAACGCAGATAAACCTTAATTACAGAGTAGTGCAATATTCAACAAGATCCAACACATTCAAGCACTAAAAACATCAAAGTAGACCAGATCTGGTACTCATTCACATCACCAAGCACTAAGCTATCGTATCAGTTACATATAAACATACATTAATGTACTAAACATAAATCATGTGAGCAATAAAACAACCATAATGCACAAAGAAACCATAACACATGATATACGTGGTTCACCCCCAGCCTGGGGATACGTCCACCAACTCTTCTTCTCTTTATTGCCTTTTTTCAATCATATACATGCACAAAGCCACATGATCCTACTCCGCATAGGACAGGAGATCTGTGCGCACTCTGCCAGATCCTCCTTCCTCGAGCAAGGTTATAACACAAATCTCTCTTACAATCTACACAAGCTTCTTACATCCATTTGCACTTAGCTATGCCAGTGTCCAACACAACATGCACAAAGCATTTATAACTATCACTTGCACTTAGCACAACACCACACATATGCACATATTGTCTCCTCTTACATTGCCTAGACATCTATTTATACATTACAAAAGGGCCTAGACATGGGTAAACCCATGGGCCGACATCCCCATACCCATTACATAAGCCCAAAACCCAAAAATCCCTATAAGGGGGCTGAGATCCCGCGATATCCGATTTGACTTGCGCTTTGCCTTTGACAACCTGTTGAAGTCCCAAAAAGGGGTCAAAAGTGACCAAGGATCTTCAAAACCTAGTCAAGGGCCAATAGGCCCCCAACACTCACCTGTGACTCTTCCCGAGTCACTCTAATTTGGGTAGCTCCACCTCAAAATCCTCAAGCCTGGCTCGAGCTGCTTCGCCAGGGCCTCTTGCTCGGTGAATTCCTGAATAACTGCCTCATTCATAGGTTCTTCGAAGAATTGTTCAACTGCCGTGACTACTTGTTCCATCTATGCTCCTCGGCCTTCAATTTCCTCAAACAGTTGGAAAGCTTTGTACTAGACTGATTGGAGCCTCTGAGTCACTTCTATGACTTTGCTCTGTATGGTATGGACCTCCTGTTGAGCACTGCATTGGACCTGGGACCTTTTCATCCTCTCAACTACTAAAAGGAGTTTCAACTGCGCCCGTACTGTCACTGGTTACTGCTTTTCCTCCTGGAGCTGTGACTCCAATGTCTTCAGTGAATCAGGGTCCTTAGTAAGTCGCTCATAAGTCTGCACACTTCTACTACTAAGTTGTTTACATTCCAAACCTAATGCTCTGATCCTCTCAACTGCACTCCGAGTAGTGGCTTCTCTTTGGTCTCGCACATCCTGCAAAGTACTTGGTATTGTTTGTAGCTCTAGATCTGCTATTCTCTTTTGAAGATGCTGGATGGATTCAACAAGCTTCGCTACTTGGTGCTCCACTGGGTCTTCCTCCTTTTTCTCTAAGCCCATCATAGAGCAAAGTGCTCTGCTGAATGCTTCTTTTACTCCAGCCTACTCCACAAGCAGTTGTTCCTTCTCTTGTTGGATCTGTGCTCTCTCCTCTTTGAACTTTGTTTGTAGGTCATCCTTTTCTTGTTGCGCAACTCAACGTTTCTCTATCACTTCCTCTTGTAATTTCTTAAGGGACACTGTGGCATGTTATTTTTCTTCCTCTGCGTGACGAAGGTGAGCTTCGGTCGCATCAACTATTCTGTGGAGTTGGGTAGGCTCATCTCCCAACTTTGGTTCTTCTAATGGTGGGGGTGCAGTGGACACTACGTGGCTGGAGTGAAGGTATTGCCATACCCCTCTCAGCTCTACTTCAAGCATTTCGTACATGGTCTCTTGCTTGGCTTCATTTCTCTACAAAAGATCTTCCGAGGCGTAAAATACAATTGCAATGATGAAGTCAAAGTCATCGAGCATGAGCACAGTCTGCAGCTTGGTCTTACTAGCTTTTGACTTCTTACGCGATGTGGGTTTCGTGGGAGAAACCTTTCTTTTGTTAGACGACTCTACGTCATCAGGGGGATTCTGTGGAAGTGTTACTTCACCTTGATTCTCCTTGTATTCTTCTCCATTGTTCTCTTCTTTGTCTACTTCGTGATCACCTCCTCTACTAGGTGATTCTGAAGCAGTCTCTTCTGATGCACTGTTCAAATTCTATACCTCTTCTGTCTTCTTCCTTCTGCTAGTTCCAGGTGTATCGTACCCTTCGCGAGTGACCACCGGGATTTCGATTAGTTTGGGGTTAGAAAGTTATGCGGGGTCAATCGGGATAAGGATCTCTACAGGCCATTCCTTAGTTATTTCTTCTAGGTCCTCCACTATGAGTTTGAAGTAACTCTGTAGTAATTCTTTGTGTTCGTCTCCACACGCAGTGATATAGATAAAATGTCTGTTTGCGTGGAACTTCACAAATGGCCTGAACCTGTGCAGGGTGTTCAATGTCATACGAGGGACATCCTCAATATCCCTCTTTAACTGTAGGTAGTAGGTGTGGAACACCACGTTTGACTGCCATTTTCTTCCCATATTGCTCGAATACCAGAGCGTGGTGAACTTCACGACTAAGGGTTCAGATGGCTCTATTTCAGGGAAGGTTTCACCTTCCAACATCTCCCAATCTATGAACACGATGAGGATCAACAACCAACTAAAGTGGAACTCATAGCCCTGATTGTGAGCTTCGTGACAGTCTTGTTCTAACTGGTTCACTAAGTAGCTTTCCCAGTTCATTTGTAGCCCCTCCACGCATTTTCCTGTGAGGTCAACAACAAACCCTGTGACCTGCATGGGTCTGTTCTTTCTTACTAGATTACCAACAATCAATTGGCAAGTGAGGCACACTGTGCCATTATGGATGGAGGCTACCTTGTAGCCTCGCTTCCCCTTCTCCACATCGTCGTAGGTATCTTTAATCTTCTATGCCAAGGTGCAGTATGAAACCTTTCTTGGGTAAAAGTCTTGCGGGTCTGGTCCCTGCATGCTCAATCCTATGATCCGATGGATCATCGCCGGATCGACGGTGATGCGTTTGTCTAGCCACAAATAAACGCCATGGAAGTTCAACAGAAGGAGCTTAACGCATGCATTAACCTCCCGGTACCTTCCAAAATGGGGTATCTTCATTATGTTTAGGATGGTGGACTGTGTAAGGTCCATAGTCCATGGTTGGGGGATTATCCTCAAATTCTTCCCCTTTGTTCTAGTCAAATACCTATGAGGTGCGAGCATGCTAAATTTCTTGCGGTCTCCCAAGTTAAAGTCGCTGATATTCAACGTTAGAATCTTATCCTGCTGAGGCTTGCCTGTGAGTCTCCCCTTCTGGAGGTAAACAATAATCAGGGTGTAGTCGAAGTCCCTAGGGACACTGTCACGATTCACCACATCGACCAGAGGCGGGATGTAGTCAGGCGGGATGGATGGCATTAAATTTGCGTTTTCCAAGTCATCTAGATGCTTGGTTATTTTCTCAGCCGCAACTCGGGATGGTCCAGAACCACGAGTAGTTGACGGGGAGGCTTTCACTCCTCTCGTCGATGAAGCTTGAATTTCGATGGACATCACCTTCTCAGCCATAAGTTTGATTAGAACTTATTCAACAAACGTTTCTACAATGCTGAGTTCGTCTGACATGCACGCTCGAGATCAAAAAACTCAGGTTGATTAACAAAGGCTCAATGCAATGGAACAGATGGCGAAGTCTCAGTAAACACATCGCGACAATAATGAGTTCTCTTGGATACAAGTCGTGAAAGTGTTCTCGATGCAATAAGTAGACAATCATGTAACAGATCCCTCCAACGGACAATAAGCCTTCATCAATGAAATTCTGTCCGTTACGACACGGTCCCAACGGTCCTATGGCAAGATTTTTGATCATAACTGTTGTTTTAACCGTTCGGGAATGATAATGTAACGGTCATAATGCCTCTAACGGTTATAGTGCTCTACCATGGAAAAGTGCCAATCTGAGTTGCTCTGATATTCCGACGAAGTTTGAATTCTGGAGACCTTCCTTCTGTGAATTCTTGTCTGGAACTTCCTGTAACTTTTCTAACTTTTCTTTCTTCTTGCTGAGATTTCTAGCCTTCTTCCCTGTGATCTGCATCTCGGTATTCCTCTTTCCATTCTGATTCTTATCTCCTATTGGCATAGTAACTTCGCGATGTTGGTGGTATTTCCTAAGGTTCAAGGGAAATACTTCTTCTCTGTCTGGGGTAGGTGCTCTACTCTCCTGTATAGACAGGTGTTTGGAGTCTTCTTGTGTTATTTCAACTTCGACATCCATATTTCTAGGCCTCAGTAGCTTCGACTGGTTTTCTTTTTCTTTCAGTAAGTGTGCTATTCTCTTATCCATGAAGTCTCTTAGGTATTTATTTTTATGTTCTAGAGGTTCCTCTTCTTTTCTTTGGGTCTGATCTTTCTCAATCCAGGTTTTTCCTAGTAACATAGCAAATGGGGCGCCATTCTCAATAAATTTAACAACCTCAAATTCTTCCTCTGTCGAAGTTCCATGAGCAATCATAGATGTCTGGGTAAGTCTTCCACACAGGGTTATCAAATTTCCTCTAAATAATCCCATTCCTCCCAATGAAGGAATCATAACAGGCTTTCCTGAAATTTCCCAAGTTCTTTCTTTCATGATATTCACTTGTGTTTCCTCATCCAGAACACAGTCTATGTCGAAGTCTCCTATTCTTGTTTCTATGCACTCTTTTTCTTTGAAGATCTCTGATAAGTTGATATCTTTTTGGTCATTCAGGGTTTCTTTCATTTGTAGTAATACAGTCTCTGACTCATTTGGGGGTTCTGCCATGGTCTCAATTTCTTGGTCTTCCTTAGGGTTTTCTTGTCTCATATTCATTATTTCAACCTTAGCAATCATTCTAGGGAAATCCAGAACTTCATGGTCCATAGCTTTACAACAAAGACAACTAGGTTTTCTACTAGGGAATTGTTGTGAGTGGGAAATCCCTCTATGGACTAGCACTTAGGGTTAATTATGCATGCAAAAAAGACCTAAAGATTTCTACTTTATACCGTCATCCCGGACCTAATCCCCATTATTCTTAAGAAAATACATAGTTAAGAAGATCAAGTAAGCATACCTTATTTCGGGCATTTGATATCGATCCTTCCTCACGCTTTATCGCTCTTTGACTGCAGCTCTCCTCCCAATGCTGACCTGCATTCACATAAGACAAATAACAAACTCCACATGCATTTGATATATAGATTAATGGGTTAGAGATTCAATAAAAAAGTATGCAATAAACCATGAAAACCTCATATGGTGGGACGGGAAAAGTACTTCTTTATTATTAACTTCAACAAATCAACTTACAATGATGAAGTCAGTTGCTGCTCCACGAACCTGGTCCTGGTCTCCTCTTCAACTGTCCTCCAACTTCTTTGCTCTATCTTTCTCTTTGCACAAGGATGGATAAAGGGTTGGGACAAAGGGAATGCACAATTGGGTATAGTTTCTTTACTATGATTCTCCTCTTCCAAATGGGACCCCTAACCCTTCTTTTATAGTCTAGAAGAAGCTAGGTATTTGGTCGAACCCTCAGCCATGCATGGCTAGAAGGTTTAGTTAACTCACCCAAAGCTGTGTGTTTCATCAAAAACTTTCCTTTTTTCGTTCTTTTGTAGGTACACGTGGGCTGTTTTGGGTCAGCTAGCATGTACATGCATGCAGTAATGGAGCGGGGTGCGTGGGCCTTTATGAAAGAGGTTTTTAAGAAGATTTGTTCAACAATGCTTTGACAAAGAAGGAATCCGAGATGGCCTGATGCCAGGTAAGCATGTCTGGTGCAAATTAGGGTTATAACAAATGCCCCCTAATGTGTGAGGTTAGAAGAGCATATGATGGCCGAAATACATTAACAATCTTTACTATTGTGCCGAACAAGTGAGCCTAGGGACCAGAAATCGGGAGGCACCGTCTGCAAAAATAATAATTGTCTCACCAAGGTGAGCATACCCATGCTTGGGATAAAATAAAATCATGGCTACCAATCAAATACACTGTAGATCCATGTCATATAACTATATAAAGTGTATCCGCAAACAATACACAACGGAGATACATCTCGAAATCAAAAAGATATACATGTAGAGTATCCATCTTCTTAGAAGCTGATAAGGCTTGATGGCTGGAGATGAGGTCTTCAGAGCTCGAGAAATAACTTCAAAATATTCAAAACTCGGGTAGGAGTGTAATATAGGTGTACGAATTCACTACCCAGAGGTCTTTGACGACTCATTAGTCATGGACTAGAGAATCTTGATGATCAGACTGAAGGCTTCATTGATTTCAAACAAAGACTTGATTGGACGTTCAGGATGGCCGGGTATGAGGGCAAGAGACAAACTGTAGAGGGGTCGACTCAAGCTTGGTAAAAAATTCCCTTGGACAATAGCATGACAAATGATGAGACTCAGGCAACATGGCATTAACATAAGTTTACGAGGCAGGAGGCAACGCAAACTCTCCATATGTTTGGAAGAATAACCAAATGGAGGAGGACATAGCTCTATGTAGTGAGAAAATCTTCCTAAGGTCGTATTAAATCCCACAATTTGATGAACAAACAGACAAATGTGCTTTATCCAAGGGCGACTCATTATGCTGCCAATAAAGAAAATACTTTTCCCTTCCTCTTTTTGGGGTATATTTGATTTTTTTGTTTTTTTCAATGATTTTGGAAAAAGAATAAAATAATGTTACGCTACAATGGAGGAACGAGTGTTACAAACATACAAGTTCAAGGCGCAAGGACAAGACTGATGTTTAGAGCAATGACACTCGGGAAAAATCCTCCAGGGGCCAACGGTGTCAAGATGTAGAGGCAAAGTGATACAAGGCTTGCATATAAGGTATGCTTCAGATGGTTCAGTTGAGAGCAACATGGAGATGACATTAGACCAAAGACACAGGTATGCAAACACGGTTAACAAAACACACAATGGTAACATCCTTTGAAGTAAGTTTGATGAGCCCAGAGAAGGTAAGCTCAACGGTTTTTCATATTTAGAGAGTCTGAAAAAACATAAAAGGAGACTCCATTGGGGTACCTTTTCGAAGGTAGTCTAGTCGGTTTGAAAAAGGGGTAAACTAGCACCGAAAAGATGTCTATTCAAAACCATTTTAACAAGTGTGATAAAGACAAGATCACTCGACCATTTTTTCATTTTTAAGGAGTCTGAAAAAAGCTTAACTATGGACTCCGTCAGGAATTATCTTCTGGACCAGTTTAACGAGTGTGAAAGAATAAGGTCTCTCAACTATCTTTTCAATTTTAGGGAGTCTAAAAAGAGCTTAACTATGGACTTTGTGGGGGTTCCTTTTTCATAAATTTAGTCCCTCAGGCCTGAAAAAGTGTTAAAATGATACCTGAGAGTACTCTTCTAGAGAACTGAAGTTCCTTAGAGTATACCTTTGTTCGTACAATTGACCGTCAGACTGAAAAATGGGTAAACTACCATCGGACATACGTGACTTCAAATTTCAGTTTAACGAGTGTGAAAGGCCACAAGATCGCTCGACAATCTTTTCACATTTAGAGGGTCTGAAAAGGGCTTAAAAGAAGACCCGTTATGTCTTTTGGGAGTCTCGAGGGTGAGGTCAAGAGTGAAAAGGAATCATGCAAATGAGGCTCAAACTCGTAATCAGGAAAAACAACAAGGACTCCTGAGCCTACAGTGATTAGAGACAACATGGACACCATAATGCAACCAGGATCTACCTAGGGCATCCATGTTCCGGTAAGCTCTACCACCAACTCGCGACACTTCTAAAGCGGCAATGGTGGTTCTGTGTCGCAACCTGATGGGATCGATCCTATGGCAAAGGGATAAAGACAATAAGATACAACAGTCAGGATAGAAACCTAACCTATATGCTCAAGTTTATCATCTAGGATTTTTTCATGGACCGTCAAAAGTTACCCAAAACTCCAAAAAATTGTCCCGATACCCGATCATACATTTACAATGCCACTCCTAAATCACTCTAAATGGTTTTTGGTTTAAAGAAAATGATAAGGGGGGCCAAAAAAGTGACAAAAAGAGGCCAAAAAGTCTATAAATAGAAGCTAGCAGTTCATTATCACCATTGTTGATTTGGAAATTGACTCTGAAGCAAAAAAACCCCTTTGCTAAAAGTGGTGATTCTGGGAGATACAGTGGATGAAACGACCATCTGTCTAGACCAAGTAAGTACAAATTCTCTTATATTGCAATTTAAATCTGTATTTTTGCTTTGGGTTCCAAGTTTTGGGGGGGTGTCGACCTTCAAAAGGTCGGCCCTAGGTCCACGCAGGCTGTCTTAGGATAGGCCCCGTGTACATTCGGGCAGAGTAAAAACTGCACGCGTGTACAAGTGACTGTCAGCATTACAACCCGCATGGACCCCCTTATTGAATGATTTAAAAAAAAAAACAAGGGTTAACCCTCCTGAACCTTGGTGTTTTGTAGGATGTATGTTCACTGGAGAGAAAGAGGGCATGAGGAGGTTAGTGAGTTGGTCAGGGAAGACCCCAATGCTATGGTTGCCTTAATGCAATGTGGGCTGCTCAAGTTCCTCTTATGTCCTTTTATGCGGGCACAAATTAGGCTACTAAATGCCTTGGTTGATTATTGGCATCCGGATGCAGAGGCCTTTATGTTAGAGGGGCAGTCACTGGTGCCCATGACAGAGGGCATATATTTTTTGACTAGCTTCTCTAGGAGAGGGGAACCAGTCAATTTCCAGACATTTCCTTCGGGGCTGCATAACATGGCGGAATTGATAGGACTTTACTATGAGGCTGGTACAGACCGATCGAGCTCACAGGTTCCCATAAGAAAGATTATTGACTTATCTTTGCAGGAGATTGTGTTGCTTATTGGGTGGATCACTAGTTCTGCGGCTCTACATTAGGTGTCCCATGCACAGATGAACTATGCAGTCCAGTGCTTAAATGCAAAAATATTTGACTAGAGCACCACGTTGCTAGATTGTATGAAGAGGTAGTTGACAGATTGTTGGTCGTGGACGCAGAGGAACTTCGGGTTTAGGACCATTCTATTCTCTTTCTTCTTTGAAAGAGTTTCGAGCTTCAGTCCTTGAGTAGTGGTACGAGGACATTAGGCCTCTCTTCTTGTAGTTTGTAGATGTGCAGTGTTACTGCCACGACAGGGTGGTGGAAGGACCAATGAGTC
>ML796638.1:394772-410386 GCA_009831015.1 Picea engelmannii
GAGATCCTGAGATACCAGTACCTCCTGGTGAGGAGCGATGAGAGATGGGTAAGTTGACATCATTGTTTTGCTGTTTTTTTTTTTTTTTTGTGAAACATATGTAATTTTTATGTTGTTTTTGTTATATATAATTTTTTTTGTACTAGAGTATTTGATAGATATGTATTTTTTGTGTGAAAATGTGGGACCAGTGCGACCTTCGGACTATGCGAGGAACATGCGTCGTCCTCGGCCAAGGGCCGCACCTGCCGCTGCATGGGGGACCAACAACAGCAGGAGAGCTTCCAGCTGATAAGGCTGAGAGGGTGTTGAGACGAGTCGAGTGAAACTTTACTTCGCTCACCCGCACGATCCCTATGGCAGAGATTGAGGATCTTCCACCATCTATGCAGCCTCGTGTAGTGGGGGCACCAAGGACATGGGTCTGATTGTTTCGGCATTTGGAAAACGTTGTTTATCAGTACAACAGGGCCCACAGGCCTTGACCTTAGTTAGAATTTTCACGTGCCGAGAGCACTACTTGTATATATTTTTTGAGGGCATAAGCCCCATGACTCGTTATTGGTCATATTTTTGAGGCGCTTGCGTCCACCTATGTACTCTGGTGACTATGATGTTATATATGGATTTTTATGTCTTTTTATGTCTTATGGATCATTTTTGCCTTTAAAAATGTATTTACATGTTTATGTGTATGTCCTTTCATATGTGTGCAAGATGCCAATCTAAAATTTGATTAGCTAGAGTATCTGTAATTTGGTTTAATATTCTAGGAACATGAAAATATGTAATATAATCAAAGCTTCATTCTAAGAGACGTACCCTAAGGAATCGTCGATGTAAAGTCGGATCATGAACACGATAGACTCTATTTAACTGAGACACAACCAACTGAGCATCTAGATAGACCCAGAGATGAGAGATACCAAATGACAATGCATCGTGAAGCAACTCAATAACTGCACTACACTCGACAACATTGTTTGTGGTGTCACCTAAGCATATACCTCCAAAAGATAATAACTGGCCTCGAGGTGTAAAAATTACCCAAGATGTGGAGGTAAGCCTCTGAGTGTGCCGGCTAGCACCGTTTGCATACCTAATGAACACCTCGGATTCACTTGACATCTACCATGGTGATGAAAGATAACATAAAAAACAACACATCCATAATACTAAAAGAAACTAGAAAGTAATAGTACAAAGACTATACATATTTTACAAAAAGTTACCCATGGTGACCTGCCTATGAGTAATACTTCTTGAGGTAGAGTCCATTTCTAGGGTACGCAGATCCCGTCCCTAAAGTTGGGAGTACAACTATTGCCAGACACTTATCCACTTGAAGAACGATTATTATACCTTGAGCGGCTCAATGAGCAGCGTCGTGATGCGACCCTGGCCAACGAGGCTCACAAACATAAAGTCAAGTGTCAGTATGATAGGTCCGTTTGTCCTCGGATTTTCACTGAAGGCAACCTTGTCCTGGTCTATGACCAAGATAAGGACCCCCTGGGGGCAGGAAAATTCAAACCCATGTGGTTCAGACCTTTCATCATAAAAGAGGTTCTAAAAAAGGGCGCTTATCGTATAGTTGACTTTGAAGGGAATTCTTTGGCAGAGCCTAGAAATGGACTCTACCTCAAGAAGTATTACTCATAGGCAGGTCACCATGGGTAAATTTTTGTAACATATGTATAGTCTTTGTACTATTACTTTCTAGTTTCTTTTAGTATTATGGACGTGTTGTTTTTGATGTTATCTTTCGTCACTATGGTAGATGTCAAGTGAATCTAAGGTGTTCATTGGGTACACAGACGGTGCTAGCCGACACACTCAGAGGCTTGCCTCCGTAGCTTGGGTAATTTTTACACCTCGAGGCCAATTATTATCTTCTGGAGGTATATGCTTAGGTGACACCACAAACAATGTCGCCGAGTATAGTGCAGTTATTGAGTTGCTTTTGTAGGTACACGCAGGCTGTTTTGGGTCAGCTAGCATGTACACACGTGCAATAATGGAGCAGGGGGCGTGGGCCTTTATAAAAGAGGTTTTTAAGAAGAGTTGTTCAGTAGTGCTTTGGAAAAGAAGGAATTTGAGATGGCCTGATGTCAGGTAAGCATGTCTGGTGCAAATTAGGGTTATAACAGGAATTCCTTAGCAAGATGTCCCAGTATTCTGCAACTGTAACAAAGAGTTAATCCTCTCTTTCTCTTAAATGATCCCAAGCCTTTCTTGTACTATGCACTAGGATCATGGTGGCTAACCTGCAGAAAATTCTTCCTATGATCCTGCATCCATTTGTTAGTCCAAAAATCCTTTCTATGCATAGGAATAACATATCTTTCACAATTTCTATAAGATATACTCATATAAAATCTTCTTTCTTCTAACCGTGCCCTATTTTTCGGACTAGGAATTTTTTTATCAAACATACCTAGATCCATACTTTCAAAACAAAAATTTCCATTTATCTTACCTTTAACAGGGCACAAAGCTTTCGGATATTATCTCTTCAATAAAAAAATTTCACTGTTCTTACCTTTATCAGACCAAAAAGCTTTCAGATCTTACCTCTTTTCTTCAGATCTACCTCCTTTCTTAGTGCAGAGCTTCACAATTCAAGTAGAGTATTGCGTACTAGGGAAATAGATCTACACACAAAGCTTCCTCTTTTCCTTAGTTCCCAGCAATCACAGTTTCAGGTCCTGACAATAGAACCATTTGTTGGCACAGGGGAAGACCCAGGGTTCAACGCTTCAACAACGCACCAAAAAAACCCTAACTACTGGCCCTTTCGACAACACCTGCGAAGTAGATGAAGTCTCACTCGAGGTAGAGGCAGGGGTGGTTGCAGGACTTAGATGTCCGCAACCTAGTTGGGACACAGATCTATGATTACAATACCTTAACAGAGCATTTAATAGTTATCATTCCTTAATATATAGCCTTTGTTTACAGTGTAGATAAACCCTAATTATAGAGTATCACATTATTCAACAAGATCCAACACATTCAAGCACTAAACACATCAAAGTAAACCAGATCTGGTACTCATTCACATCACCAAGCACTAAGCTATCGTATCCGTTACATCTAAACATACATTACTGTACTAAGCATAAATCATATGAGCAATAAAACAACCATAATGCACAAAGAAACCATAACACATGATATACGTGGTTCACCCCCAACTCGGGGCTATGTCCACCAACTCTTCTTCTCTTTATTGCCTTTTGTCAATCATCTACATGCACAAAGCCACATGATCTTACTCTGCGTAGGACAAGAGATTTGCACGAACTCCGCCAGATCCTCCTTCCTCGAGCTAGGTTATAACACAAAGCCCTCTTACAATCTACACAAGCTTCTTACATCCACTTGCACTTAGCTCTTCCAGTATCCAACACAACATGGACAAAGAATTTATAACTATCACTTGCACTTAGCGCAACGCCACACATATGCAGATATTGTCTCCTCTTACATTTCCTAGACATCTATTTATACATTACAAAAGGGCCTAGACATGGTTAAACCCATGGGATGACATCCCCATACCCGTTACATAAGCCCAAAACCCAAAAATCCCTAAAAGGGGGCCGAGATCCTGCGATCTCCGCTTTGACTTGTGCTCCACCTTCGACAACCTATCGAAGTCCCAAAAAGGGGTCAAAAGTGACCAAGGATCTTCAAAAATTGGTCAAGGGCCAACACATATACTTTCTGATAGGATTTCCACGTCGGGGTTGAGGTGGTGAACCTCAAATCCTGGGAAGCTGGGAGTGGCATGAACATAGAGGACTACATAGCCACTCATTGCATTGCAGGGACCGAGAAGGTAGGGAGCCAACTCCCGATCAAAGAAATCAACAAATTGAGTCTTAATATCATTGTCCTAGTGTTGGCATAGATCACAGGGTCATCCTTATTTCATTAGGCATCAAGGCCACTTATGTTCTACTTGGTGGAGTGCTTGCGACCCATGGTTTACGACTGGTGCACCTCAATGTTGACCAATGTGAAGAACCGGTTAATAGACTGCAAACAAGGTAGAAACAGGAAATTTGGGTTTGCGTGTATTTTATGTGGTTTTTTCTTCGAGAGGGTCCCAGGCTTGGGACCTAGAGTGGATATTTTTCCGCATGGACCTCACGATCTAGTCTTGGCACGATGGACCGAGGTGATGAGGCGGTTGGGGGGTGGTAGGGTACCAACACCCTACAATGATGAGTTTTTATTTTGGTGGCATCGACAGGTGATAGCTTTGGAGGACTACCCTTATGCAGGTGTCAACTTCAAAGGATATCCAAACATGCCATTACCACCAGGTTCCACCTGCAGAGATATAGGTATAAAAAAACTTGTTTTTTTAAATATTTCATTTTTTTGTATTTTTGTAAAAAAAAAACAAAAATATTTTTGGATGATGTTAAGTACTAATTAAGACATGTATTGTTACACATGCGTGGGTTTGCGACGACCAGATGGACGCTCACGACACTGATGGAGGCACCGGGGGGATGAGCTAGCGGGAGGAGACACAGAGAGAGTGCTTCAAAACATGCAGGGAAACCTATCTTGTTTGACGCAAAGAATTACCATGGTTTAGGTAAAGGATATGTCAGAGGTGATGCAATGACAGGTGGTAGGTGTGCCCCATGATTGGGTGCGACTCTTTCAACGTCTCACAAATTTCGTACTATGCTATCATGACACACATCTGATGCCATATGCGTAGATGTCATTGTTACTGTATTGATCAGTTGTATATGTATTTTGAGGGTGTGAGCCCCAATTTTGTACTATGACACCATATTTTTGGAGAAATGAAATATCAAAAACATTGGTCCTCAACTTTACTTATATTACAATGTGTACATTGGTGAATGTGTTTTCTTTACTTTAGTTATGTGGCAAATTTCAATCTAAAACATAATTAGCATATGCAATGGATACATAATTAGAACTTCGAGGTATGTGATTATAAGTAATAAAATTAAAATGTCGTTCCAAAAGTCGTACCCGTAGGAATCGTCGGAGTAGATTAGGGTCTCGCACATGATAATTGACGTCCAACTGACATACTACTAACTGGGAGTCCAGGCAAACTTCTAAAGAATGAATACCATGTGAAATGGAATCACGCAAAATCTCTATAACAATGCTATATTCAACCACATTATTCGTTGATGGCCTTAGAAAAACGCCTCCTGAAGACACCAGTTGACCCTCGGGTGAGTAAACAACCCAAGCAATGGAATTCGAGTTCCATGTATGACGATTGGCACTGTCTGTGAATCCTAAGTCAACTGAATATTCCATTGACATCTTCCAACCAAGGGAAAACTCGATAAGAAAACCAATGAAAAAAGGGAAAATATATATACACTAAGATACACTAGTATACACAGAGTTACGCCCAAGCTTGGGGCTCGAGCGCAATATCTTTTCAAGTAGAGTTCATTTCTGGGCTCAACTGGCATATTCCCTTCATAATATTTTAATTTGTAGGCTCATTTTTCTAAGACACGTCGCACGATATAAGGACCGCGCCACATGGGGTTGAACTTGCCTGCCCCCAACGGTTCTTTGGCTTGGTCATACAAGAGGACCAAGTCACCCTCAGTGTATTGTCGAGGATAGACAAACTTATCATACTGGACCTTGACACATCGTTTATTTGCTTCGATAGCCATATAGGCATCTCGATGCTGCTCATCTAGACTCTCTAGGTGTACGAGGCGTTGTTCGAGATCAAAAGTGTCAGGTAGGAGCTTAACTGCCAATAGAAGAGAAGGGATTTCACATTTAATAGGTAGGATCGAATCGATACCGTGTATTAATTAGAAAGGAGAAAAACTGGTGGAAGTTTTAACCGAGGTTCGATATGCCCAAAGTGATGGGTAAAACATGAGATGCCAGTTTGATTTGCTCTAGCTGACAATTTTATGAAAAATGGTCTGGAGAGACTTGTTCACGACATCTACTTGCCCATTTTCCTGGGGGTAGTACATGGAATAATGACCATGTTTAAACCCTAGTTTCGATGTTAATTCTTTCATCATTTCATTCTAAAAGTGACTGCCATGATCAATGGCAATCTCACTCAGGATTCTGAACCGGGCTATAATTTGATTGAACACGAAAAATGCATAAGTATTACCATCGGATTTAATTGTAGGCATGGCCTCGACCCACTTAGTAAAGTATTCTATGACCATGATAATATGGTTGGAACCAAATAATAGTTCATAAGTTAGATCATTTATAGGTCTATATAGTTACTACGAAATATTCATTGCATGTTTCTCCAATATTGCACACTCGATCACTTCTTGGCAAAGGAAAGGAATGGAATTAAAGTGGACTGCCAAGTGTGAAGAGAACTTCCAACACTTGAAATATTTATTAACCATTGCACCTATTTTAAAGGTTGTATATCCATATGCGGATTTTGTTGTGTGCACATATGCATGCAAGGAAGGTCTTAGTGGAGTCCTTACCCAAAATGGGCATTCCATATGTTATGAGTCAAGGAAACTTAAGGAGCATGAAATAAACTATGTTACCCATGATTTGGAACTTGCAACCATTGTTCATGGACTAAAAAGGTGGAGGCATTATTTCTCGAGCAAAATTTTTACACTAAGAACATACCATAGTGGTATGAAATATTTATTTGGGCAACCAACATTATATAAATTTATATGAAAGAAATTTCTTGACTACATGGCGTGTCTAAGGAAATTGTATTTGATAGAGATACCAAGTTCACTTCCAATTTTTGGAAAGGGTTGTTCAAAGGATTTGGGATGAATCTAAATTTTAGCACAACTTATAATCTAGAATTACATGGGAAAATAGAGAGTGTCAACCAAATAATTGAAGATATGTTAAGAATGCATGTAATGGATTAGTCTTCCAAGTGGAAAGACTATATTCACTTGGTTGAATTAGCTTATAACAATGAGTATCATGCATCATTGGAGATGATCCCATTTGAATCCTTGTATGGAACACACAAGTGAGCTAAGATAACCCAGCAGACAAAGCCATTATTGGGCCAAAATCGCTGAGAGAAATGGAAGAGCATATGGTAAAAGTAAAGAAGAATTTAAAGACTACACAATATAGATAGAAAATCCATGCAGAAAATGGCAGGGCACATAGGGAATTTAAAGTGGGTGAGCATGTGTTTCTGGAAGTAAAGAAAAAAATGAGTTCATTAAAATTAGGAAGTTTCCCAAAGTTGGTAGTGAGATATTGTGGGCCATTTGATGTTCTAGAGAGGATAATCCCAGTTGCATACATGAATGCATTTCTTCTATCCATGAGAGTTCATAATGTGTTTCATGTGTATTTATTAAATAAGTATGCACATGATCCTAACCATTAGATTGATTGGATTGTGATCTAGGTGGAGCATGAAGGGGAATTTCAAGTGGATCTAGTGCGCATAATAGACCGAAAAGTCAAAGTTCTTCGAAATCAAGCCATCGAATTAGTAAATGTTATATGTACATGCTATGGTCCTGAAGATGCCACATGGGAGCATGAATAGGCCATGCAGTAAGAGTACCCATATTTGTTTTTGCAGATTCTAATGGAATATGAATGTACATTTATATATATGTGTACAAAGACTCCATTTTGGTGAAGCTAGAGTTCTTGGAGCCAAAATACTGAGACTTCGTATCCAATCTATGCTGGAGCCTTGGAAGGAAAGTGGGACAACCTAAGGGACTCTGATGCAGAGAAGGGGGTACACTTCCTTGGGTTGTGCAAGTTGAGAGGAATAAGAGATTGATGGTTGGAATTGCTACAAGAGCCATTAAACTACTGAATTATCAAGTATTGTGATGTAATAATTTATGTATGTATAGATATACACATGTATGGTTATTTTCACCAAGGATAGTGAAAATTATAGGGGGATGGGATTGTAACACCCCAAATTTGATCCTTAATGCAACATTATATATTTGTAAGTATTATGAATAGTCGTGCGACATGTGATGTAACATGTAAACATTGTACATTGAAAATAATAAAATGAAATACATTTCCAACTGTGGATAGGTAGCGACCAGAGTAATGGGGGGATATGATTCCACGAGAGAGGGGGATTAATGGGGGGTTTTCATATTCCTTGAGTCTTAAGACATCTTAATTAATCATTTTTCATTTATCCATTTATTCCTTTGACCTATTAAGCACTCAAATAATTGAATTCACGTAAGAGGTTGAGTGAGGAAGTCATCCCACTCAGTTAGGACATCAGGGGTGGAGTGTAAACATATTTGGGGGAAAAGTAAGAGTCAAGCAAGCATGAGAAAAGAGGAATTTCAAGTAGGAAGCAAAGAAGAGTTTTTGCAGTTAGGAGGCGAGAAAAACTAAAGTTGAGTATTGAAAAAGAGTGGCCAACCATAGAGGGTATTGAGGATAGCTTATTGAAGCTGAAAATTATACTGAGAGTGAGCTTGTTATGTCTGTGAAATATTTTGCGTCAAAAAAATTACCTAAGACCAAGTGAGATTGATGTGTGAGAACTCTTATTGTAGATGGATTTCTTGGAGCCCCTAGTAGAGAGATTCCTGACCGGGTTGTGCTGGAGCCCTGGAGGAGATGGAAATTGTTTAAGGGAATATAGTGCATAGAAGGAAATATCATCCCTTGGGTTGTGCAGGCTAATGGGGAAGATATCTGCGTGGTTGGTATTGTTGTAGGATTCACATAACTAAGTTCTAGTAGGTATTTGAGTTGTTATAGTGGACTGTAGGCACCCATAGGATCTTGTCCATCCTTGTGGATTCATAGCCCCAACTAGGGGGTGATTTTCTACTAAGAGAATTGGAGCAATAGAGTATATGGTTGGGTGGAACGTACTTTTTATACAGTCGGTTGTGTAAATCATTTTAAGAAGATAATTGTTTTAATCACTGTCATTTACATTTTTTAATGCTATGAAAGATTTATGCATTTACTCTATATTTTATTTATATGAATGATGTTGTGTATGTTTAATTGTTGTGGTGGGTATCTAATTTGGTTTCATTCTTGGGTTTAATTATTAATGATAATGGCTTGAGTTTGTATCTCATGTTTTTCATATTTCCACATTTAAATAAAATGATAATCGATTTCATAGTAATGTGGCCTAGCTAGGTAATTGGGAATTTTACAGAATGATATGAGAGAAAAAAATTGTGGTAGTGTGCCTCAATGAGTATCTGGGTATTTCACAGGTGTTTCCAATATTGGTGTAGAATACATAACATCCTTTAATAGTGATAATACCAAGGTAGCCTATTCATTCCATACAAATGATTTTTTCTTCAAGAAAGACGTGAGTGGACCTGCAATGTATGCATAATTCTTAACAAATTTCCTATAATATCCTGTAAGACCCAAAAAACCTCTAAGACTCTTGATGTTATTTGGAATGGGCCATTTGTGATAACTTGAATATTTAGAGGTTCCACCATGACTTCTTCCCATCAAACAATATGACCCAAATACTCTACTTCTTGTTTCCCAAAAGAACATTTGAATCTTTTTACATACAATTTATTGTTCTCCAGAATTTGTAGGACTTCATCTACATGTTTAATGCATTCTTCCCATGATTTGATATAGATAATTATATCATCAAAGAAAACCAACACAAACTTTCAAATATGGGGGTGAATTTTTTTGTTCATAAGGATTTGAAAAGTAGAAGAAGCATTAGTCAACCCAAAAGGGCATGACTGAGAACTCTTAATTTCCTTAATGTGTTTTAGAAGATATTTTGGGAACATCTTCTTCTCTTAATATGAATTGGTGGTGTCCTAATTTAATATATAACTTTGTGAAATAAGCCACTCCATGAAGCTCATCTAATAGCTCATAAATATTTGGAATAAGGAATTATTCCCGATGAAGATTTTTTTTAAATCTTTGTGATCAAGACATATCCTCCAAGCATTATATTTTCTTTTGACCATATTACTACTAGGGATGAAAATGAACTCTTGCTTGGTTGAATAATACTCGTATCCAACATGTCTTATACCATTTTCTCAATATCCACCTTTTGTTGATGTGGATATCTCTAAGTCATTTTATTAGGAGTACTTATAGGTATGAGTTCAATTTAATATTCATGATCTCTATATGGAGGTATCCCCATAGGAATTTATTTGAAGACCCTATTTTTATTTTCCAAAGTACATTTAATTCCTATGGAATATTTTCATCTTCCTTATTCACTTCCATAGAATAAATTATAACCATAAATCCACTACTAACCTTTTTAGGATCTTTTCCATTCTATGAGAGCTAATTACATGAGAGGGTGTAGATTTTACCCCTTTGAGTTCATATTGAATTTCTTCCAATTCAAATCTCATGAATAATTCATTATAGTAATTGTATAAATTGTACCCAATGTTCTCAACCATTGAATCCCTATAACAATCATCTACTCCTCCAATAGAAATGACATACATTGGGATTTCTACGTTATATTCTTCCATACTAAATTTAATGTTATGCCATTTTCATCCATAATCAATACTTCCCCTATTAGCAAACAAAACTTGAAAATTTGTCACTAGATACAAAAAAAAATTGAGGAACTATGCTAATATTGTATTAATGAAGTTATGGGTACTACCTGAATCAATAAGAATTATGACCTATTTCATCTTAATGTAGCATGCAATATTAAGGGCTTTACGTGTTGGAAAACCTACCAATGCATGAATAGATATTTCACACATGTGTGGATATATGTTGTGAAAAATATCTAAATTTTTTTCCCACTCTTTTAAGTTCACAAGTTCTTCCTCACCCATTTTTGTGGATGCCTCTATTTCCTCATCATCGTTATTTTCCAAAGTGAACAATTTTGTTTCTTGACATTTATGCCCTTTTGACAATCTTCTATTACAACCAAAGCATAATCCCTTTGCTCTTCTTTCATCCATTTCCTTATGTGATATTCGAGTAGGTTGAGGCAAGGGTTCCCTATGATGCACAAATCAATATATCTTTCTTGCATTTGATCCGATGGTAGATTTGTGTGTATCCTTATTCTTGATTTGAATATGACGAGTAGATTGCATTATGTTTTAAGCAAAGCTCCTATTTAATGTCTTGTTTTAAACCACCCATGTAAGCTTCCAACCTATGTTTGTTTCTTATGTTATCTACCCTTGAGGCCAATACCTCAAATTCTGAATTATAATCTTCAACATCACCTAAGTGATTGATTCTCGTCAATTGACTAGAGTAGTCTTATTCAGAATCTTTGCCATATTGTGCTTCTAAGTCTCTTGTAAATAAAACCCAAGTTTAATGATAAGAATGAGGCTTATTTTTAACTACCCATTGATACTATTTATGGGATTTTGTCTCAAAGTACAAATTTTCTAAGGAAATCCTTTTCTTATTGTCCATAATATTATGCAATTTAAAGTATTTCTCTATTTGGTTCACCCATGTAAATACATCTATTCTACCAAACTTCCTTAATTCAACCTTAGGAAAGTGGATACCCTTAGGAACCCATCCATGATTATCTCCAATATTAGAGTTAAATCCTATTAGGATATGCTTATTGATGGAAGGTTTTTAAACTTGAATACTATCTTTTTTTTTGGAGTTCCGTGGGTCACATTATCACTTTTAGGGATCCTCTCATTTAGGGCATGAAGAGGCATAACTTCCATTTTCTCCAACTTCTCTTCCAATTCCTTTTTGTGTCTTTCTTGGAAATGGACGTAGTTATCCTTTTCCAACATTATATCATTGAGTTCCTTCATTTGGATATGCACTTTCTAAATTTGGTTCCCAAACACTTCACTTTCTTCATAAATCACAAATGAGTTCTTAGGAGGTTTGGTAGGTGGATAATTTTTTCCACTTCCCTTTTCCATGTTACAAAATAGTATTTACCTATAATTATCCTTTTTCTTCTTCTCTTTATCACACTTTTTTAATCACCCAAAATAGATATTCCAGTAAAAAAAATGCTAATTTCAAGATAGCATACCTTTTAAAACCTGATTTGAAGATGTCCTACTAGAAAAACTTTCTGCTAATGTATCTCTCCAATTTTGACCCCTATGAGTCTGAAATTTTGGCTTGCAGTGGCCTAAGATGTCTTCTTTGCAATATCACAATTTTGACTAACTCCTGATGTGCCACCAAAAATTTATGGTAACTTTCCCATAACTTGCTTATTTTGACCCCTTCAGAAGAGTGAACTTGTATGGCCTCTCACATGTCTAATTTTTCTGATTCGCTTCTAAAATTTTGACCTAAGACACTATGGTCCATAATCTTTCCAATGAAGCTAGTGGCACTCAACTTGGATCTTTATGAAATTATATATCATTATTATACCATGAATATCTATTTGAGACTAGTTTTAGGATTATTAAAAAAACCCTAACTTATGCAGCCTGTAACTTGAAAAGTATAATGAATCATAATTTTATACTTTTATCACATGTACTTCACTATTTCTCCTTAGTTAACTGGAAATTTTATAGTCTGAAATGTGCCCCCAAAATTTATATAAAAAATGGTTGGATTAATCATTTTGAAGGAGTGAATTGAGGATCATATTATCAACATCCAAATGTTATGAAACAGATTCCCCAAATAGCATAAATATAGAAATAAGAAGTAACTCCGTGCCTTTATAATGATAACGAGTGAATGAATAAGAAGCCAATTTGAAGAGACAACCTCCCTTTATAATATATCTAATGCATAAGACTAGATGAATACAGATGGATCTCCTTCATTATAAATAGGAGATAAAATGAGCATGATGTAACCTTTCACTAAGCCGATCTAACCATAACTAATATATTCATAATGAGTGAGGGTTAGGGCATTAATAAATTTTCTAAGATTTGGATAAAGAGCCTTACTATTCCTATCCTTAAAAGTGGGTATTTCACTAACCCCTCAAATTCTAGGACCATTATGATTCGTCCTCTTATGTCTAATTTGTATGGTATAATTTTAGAAAAAAAATTTAATTTGTGGCTAGAAAACCACGATAAGAGATATAAAGGACAAGCTAGTTTCCAAAGTTATGACTTGACTTTAGATCATTTAATTACTCTTAGAATTATAGTGGAAGAGTGTTGAAATAACAAAGACAATCTCTTATGTTTTTATGTTGAATTTAGAAAATCCTTCGAAACAATTCCTGCAAATAACCTTAGGAAGATATTAGAAGATATTAGGGTCCCTTTGAGTTGAGAGTTGTGGTGATAAGGTTATATGAGATAACCATTTCAAAATTTATAAGCAACAAGGGTAGGTTATATTAAATTAATTATAATATAGGGGTCAATCAATGATTATTTTTGTCCCCTACTCTTTTTGGTATTTATATAAACAAGATATAAGCTTTCATGGAGAAAGAAAGATGTACATGCATGGAACTCATAGGGATAATTATCACCATCCTATTATATGCATATGGCATCATTATTTTAGTAATAAACCCTCATAACCTCAAAAAGTAGCTTCAAACTCTCAAAACAATTTACACTATCTTTGGGATGATTGTGAATACCAAAAAGGCAAAGATAACGATCATCAAGTCTAGAAATGTGACATACCCAAATTTCGTTCATGATAACCATAGCTTGGAACAAGTCTCTTCATATAAATATCTTGGAATTAATATCCATCATAAGTTAAACTAGAACTGTAGTGTTGAAAGCAAGATTAGCAGAGGTTGGGAAGTCTTTTATGGTCTTGAAAATAATTGTAGAGAAGCTCTCATTTTGGAAATAAAAAGAAGTTTCTTTTTATGTGTGTGTTATCCCAATGATTCTATATGGTTGTGAAGTCTCGGGCCATAATATTTCCAAGGAGGCTTAGAGGAAAATCAAGCACATATAGAAGCACTTTATAATACATCCTAACCTATCCTTATTTTAGAAGTTGGTCTCCCACCCATGGAGAGGAAGGCTATGATATTTTATTGATTGTACAAGTATAAGTTGGCTAACATGAAGAAAGAGAGGATTCCTAAGCATATTCAAACCTTAGCAAAAATAGTTTAAGGATAAAGAGGGGGTGGCCTTGAAATGCTACTTCTTGGCTTCATTATTATGGGGTAGGAGAAGAGGATGCCCTTTTAGAATATAAACACTATTAATAATATTGTCACAAGTAACTCTAAAGCGAATATCTAGTTTTTCAATGAGATTGAGAATAAGAAAATTTTGGTTGACTACAAAGATGTCATTAGCCCTAAGTTATAAGATCAAAACTATTCTCTACTATTTCTAGCTTTAAAGATAAATTAAATATTGAAAACATAAGAACAAACTCACATGATCTTCAAGCTCACTTGATCTTCATAGTGAAACTGAGAGGTGGATAAGGCCTATAACACCTTGGGAAGATAATTTGTAAAGTTTGCAAGTTTAACAAGGTAGAAGAGGAAAACCATTTTCTCTTAGAGTGCACAACCTACACATATATTAGATATCATTTTCAAAGCACTTGTAATACCATTAATATTTATAATGTGTTAACCCCAAAAAACCAAAGTGAGCTCAATAATCTTATTTGAAAGCTACTTGAGCTTAAAAATAACATAGTAAGAAAAAATAATTAACTTTTCTTTATTCACTTCCAATAGACCAATGTTGGTCTCGATGGACAATAACATCATCATCATCATAAATAATTCTAATTTAATTTATTAACATTATCCATCTAATTAGATTTGACAGTCTCATTTAAATACATTTATATTAAATACATTTAAATAAATACGATAAAACTCACCCAAACATAGAGATCCAAATTCCACTGAACTTAAATTTGTTTAATTTTAATAAAATACAAAACATTGGTCATTTAAAAATATATATTTTTATTTGTTATGCCACTTTTTCATAATATTTTTCTAGTGTTTTCAAAGTCATGGGGCTATGGTTGTTAATATATTCCCAACTACAATAAAGATGAAAATATTATTTTGTTAGTTTTCATGTTGATATTTGCATGTGAAAAATTTCAACTCTTTTTAATAATATATACAATAAGTTCTTTTTTCATGAACACATAAGTAGATCAAAGCTCACTCCTACATCCTTCAATTTTAAAGTCAGTTGGGTCTAGCTCAAGTGGTAGAGAGGAGAAGTTGTTATCCACCCCACTTGGGTTCAAATTTCACTTGTGACATGTTTTCGTTTTGTGAACCGATTGTTAATTGAAATTTTTAGAGAGATAAATGTTGATTGAAGTTGATAAGGTACCATATGGCATCAATCTCATTCTCACACATGGGTTAGAGGGTAGAATCATGACATCATGGAAATAGTAAGTGGCTCTTTAACATTTGTATAAGTTTATATCTATTCATTTTTTTTTGTTTAATTCCTCTTAATCACATCGAAGGTATTTTTTAAGGGAGCAAAAACCCTCGAAATCTTCATGCTCAAAACTTGTTGTCTCAATCCTATTTCTTTTGGATAACCACCTTGCCTCCCGTCCTTTAATTTTGCGGTCCCTCTAAATTCTTTCATATCCTACCAAGAGCCTCTCAAATTCTACCACATTTAATCCATTACAAATCACGA
>ML796638.1:420620-450711 GCA_009831015.1 Picea engelmannii
AATGAAAATGTCTCCTTGTTATATATAGGAGACTAGGAGGTATAATTACAACTAATGGACTAAAGCCGACATAAATAAAATAACATTACTAATGTAATATACCCCAATTAAGGGGTAATGAGCCACTATTTAGGGCTTAACATGCCCCTCCCCTTGAGACAAGTGTTGTCCGCAACGCTTGAGTAACTCTGGATTGTTCTGTATAAAAGAATCATCTTCCCAAGTGAAATCTTCAGCCGGTAGTTTCCTCCATTTAATGAGATACTCTGAAATGGATCTATTCCTCAGCTGGCGAATTCTTGTGTGAGTGATGGCTTCGGGCTCCAATATGATTTTTCCTTCCTCGTCAAGTTCTGGAAATATAGTTTGAACTAGGATCTTGTCACCTATAACTTTATTTAAGCATGAAACATGGAACACTTGGTGTACTTGTGAAGATACAGACAACTCCAATTTGTATGCCATAGTACCAATCTTTTGCAACACCTTATAAGGGCCATAGTACTTTGGTGATAATTTATTATCCTTCTTGGCTTGCTTAAGGTTCATATGTTTGTATGGTTGTAGTCTTAAAAACACCCAATCCCCTACTTCAAAAATTCTTTCACTACAATGTTGATCTTCTTGTTGTTTCATGTGATTCTGTGCCATGGTCAGGTTGTCCTTTAATATTTGGAGAACTTGTTGTTGATGCTCGATGTGATCTTCCACTTCTTGAACCTTAGATTTTTATTTTAGAGAAGAAGTGATGGAAGGAGGGTGGTATCCATAGAGTGTCATAAATGGTGTCATTTTTGTTGCAGTATGAAAGGAAATGTTATACCACCATTCCGCCAAGGGTAACCATTTGAACCATTGTGTTTGTTTATCAGAGACAAAGCAACAAAGGTATCCTTCCAGACATTTGTTCACTATATTGGTTTGTCTATTAGATTGAGGATGATAGGATGAGCTATGAGCAAATTGAGTACTCAAACAAGAAAATAATTCTGTCCAAAAATGTCCAGTGAAGATGGGATCTCTGTCACTTACAATAATCTTTGGGTTGCCATGTAGCATTTGAACTATCTCCATGAATGAAGTGGCAACTGTACTAGATTTGAAGGGATGAGAGAGTGCACAAAAGTGTGTGTACTTGGTCAGTCTATCAACAATCACCATTGTGACACTCTTTCCTTTAGACTTCGGTAACCCTATGATGAAATCCATGGAAGCCTCCTCCCAACGCTGAATTGGGATGGCTAATGGTTGTAAAATACCTCGGGTCTTAATTGTTTCCACCTTATTTTGTTGGCAAACAAAGCATTATGACACAAACCTTTGAACATCAGTTTTAAGGCCATCCCCAAAAAATTCCTTCTTGACCCTATGGTAGGTTTTCAAAAATCCCCAGTGCCCTCCTACTGGAGAGGTGTGCAATTCCAATAGTACCTTTTGTTTGAGTTGGGAGTTCTTACATAAATATAAGCGATCTTTGTACCATAGTGAATAATTTTTCCATGTAAATATACTTGATGTACTGGAATCTTGTTGCTGTTTTTAGTAGAATGCTTGAAGATTACTGCACCATTGGATCCAACTGAAGGAAGAAGATATGTAGAACCAGTAAAGGGAAAATAGATCAACAACTTGTATAACATGATTGCATGGATGGACGATTATGTGAACCTTAGAATTGATGGTGTATTGAGTTGGAGAATTATTAGTTCATGCACATCAGATTTATAAGAAGCTTTGGATAATTGGCAACAGATATTGCACGAAGTGTCCACAAGGAAATGTGCTCAGATTACCTGTGTGTTGTGATGGATTAGAACTGAGGTATGTGATCCTCCAAGGTATGAAAAACTAAATGATGCATCTTCTTTTATAAGAGAATTTGAATTGAAAATATTGGTTCAAAAAAGATTATTAGCATTAGATGTCACATTGAAAGCAACCCCGACAAGATTGTGGGTTGCGCATAAGGATGGAATAAGAGATTAGAAGTAGTGTAAAAGAATATTACAGGTCAGGTTTAGGACATAGAATGAAGATGCTATGCAGAAGTATACATGATTGATTTGTCCAATGGAGCATGTTACACAGTGTATTGTGACATGGAGTATTAAAGTACCTAGGAAATAATGGACACATTTGTTTGTACATATCTTGGACACAATCTCGAAGAATTGGTACTTGGAACTAGAAGTGCGTAGAGAAACTGCAGATTGGGAAGAATTAACACAAAATTTCAAGGTAACTTTTAGTTTTGAAGACGATGTTCCTTTAATTGACTAAGCTTTGCAATTTATCAAGAACAATATTTTTTCAGCAGAAGATTTGATAGAACTAGTACATGTATGTAGCACACATAGATATTCTATGATAGTTGAAGAAGTTTTGTGTTGTTATAATGTTGTTGAAGAAGACCAAGAGGAGGAAAAATATCCAAGAAATGTGAAAATAATAGAAAAGGAAGGAGAGAACGTAGTAGAAGTACCATGACTTGAGTCAATCATATATGTAAAGCCATTGGGAAGCGAAGAGTAAATATCGGTATAGAAGATAAGCCCAAATTCATGAACATAGGAGACAATTGGAATGATGAGACTATAGAGAACATAAACGATATACTATGTGAGTATCATGAACTATTTCCAATTACTTTTTCATAGATTAAAGGTATTTTTGGGGATTTAGGAAAGATGAAGATCCCCTTGAAACTAGACACTGAGTCAGTAAAGCATAGTCCATATAGATTGAACCCGACGTATAAGAAGAAAGTGAAAGCAGAGATAGACAAGATGTTGGAAGATAGAATTATTGAACATGTCACATAATCATAATGGATTCTTCCAATGGTGGTTCAAGATAAGAAGACATGAGGGATCAGAATTTGTGTAGATCTGAGGAAATTAAATGATGCATGTTTACATGATCTGTTTATGACTCTGTTTACAGATGAAGTGTTGGAGAACGTAGGAGGGCATGGAGATTATTCATTCATGGATGGATTTTCAGGGTATCATCAGATCAAGATTGTGCAGGAAGATAAATCTAAGTCTAAAATCATGACATAATGGGGATGTTACTAGTACACAATGATTCCTTTTGGATTGAAGAATGCACCAAAAATATTCTCTAGAGTGGTTGTAGCAACATTTAAACAGTTCATCCACAAGTTCTTAGAAGTACACTTAGATGAATGGACAATGTTTATCTTGTTGAAAGGTCATATTGAGATTTTTCGCTTGATGTTGGATAGGTGTAGGTAGTTTTGGATATCTTTGAATTTAAAGAAGTGCATTTTTTGTGCACCATTTGGTATCTTACTGAGCCATATAGTATGTAAGCAAGGATTGTTTGTATATCCCGCAAATATTGTTGTAATTGTGTATTTACCATCACTAACTTAAGTGCAACAATTACGAGCAACATTGGGTCATATAGGGTAATAAAAGAAGTTCATTAAAGGATATGATTATATCATAGTCCCAATGGAAAAATTACTAAATAAGGAGAACAAGTTTCAATGGAGTGAAGAATGTTAGGAAGGTTTAGATACTTTGAAGCAGAAATTGGTTACTGCGCCTATTTTGATATTTCTAGATTGGAAGAGGGAGTTTCAAGTTCACATAGATGCGTCATCTGTAGATTTAGGAACAATGTCAGCTCAACCTAGAGAAGGAGATATAGATCATCCAATTTCATTTGTGAGTAGGAAGTTGTCAACTACAAAAAAAAACTATACTACGACAGAACATGAAGGATTAGCAATGGTGTATGCATTGCAGAATTTCAGACATTACTTGTTGGGTTCACACTTTAAGATGTACACAAACCATTATGGGATAAGATATTTGGTCAATAAACTAGTGTTGCAGGGGGGGAATATGTATATATCTATTATTGTTTCATAAATATGAATTTTAGGTGATTTTGAAACCAGGGAAATTTAATTCAGGACCTGATCATTTATCGTGCATATGATCAGGGGAAGATGAAGGAAACTTGGATGACAATTTACTAGATGCACAATTATTTACAATACAAATGGTTGATTACTATTTTGTAGGCATAGTTCAATTCTTGAGCACAGTATTAACCCCACCTGAGTTTACATTTGCATAGAAGAAGCAATTAATAGTGAAGGCCGCAGACTATCAACTTATAACAAGAAATTTGTACAAGTTAGGCACATATGGTATTATGAAACAATGTGTATTAGAACATGAAAGACATACAATATTATCATAGGCACATGAAGGGGTTGCAAGAATACAATATGAAGGAAAAGAAACAACTCAGAATATTTTGTGCTCAGGATTATGGTGGCCTACCCTTCATAAGGATGCGAAGGAATTTTGAAAGACTTGTGATGTTTTCCAAAGAATTGGGAAGCCTTCTAGGAGAGATGATATGTCATTAGTACCAAGAGTGACATTACAAATTTTGATAAATGGGAAGTGGACTTTGATGGGATGATCAATACATTAGCGAAGAGATCAAGATATAGATACATAATTATTGCGACTGTTTACTTGACCAGATGGGCTGAAGCAGAACCAGTTAGAGATTTCAACATGGAGTCAACTGTGCAATTTTTGTTTGAATATGTGGTGAAAAGATTTGGATTCCCCATAATAATTATGAGTGATCATGGAACTCATTTTCTGAATAGGATGATTGCATATTTGACAAAGGAGTTTCATATTCACCATCAGAAGAGTACACGGTATCACCCATAGGAAAATGGAACAGTGGAAGCATTCAATAAGATACTAGAACATACAATGACAAAGGTGTGTAATGTAATTCAAGATGACTGGGACTTGAGGATTCCAACAGTGTTATGGGAGTATAGGAATACAAGTAAGAAGTTGACATGACAGACCCCATTTAGACTAGTGTATGGCCAATAAGCTATTATGCCTATGGAATTCATAGTACCAATTCTATGCATTGTTGCACTGACAGAGCTTACAAATTATAACACATTAGAGAAGAGGTTGTCAAATCTAGCAGAGATGGAAGAGGACCAATTTTTTGCAGGTTTCCATCAACAAGTTCAAAAAGCACACGAGAAATCATGGCATGGAAGAAACATTAAAAATAAGAAGTTTCATACAAGAGACTTAGTTTTGTTGTATGACAACAAGTTTTTGCAGCACCCTGAAAAGTTTTAGATGCATTGGCTAGGTCCATATATGATAAGGTTTGTGACAGATGCAAGTGTTGTTTAGTTGGAGAAAATGAATGTAGAATTTTTGGAAGGATTGGTTAATGGTAGTCAGTTGAAATTGTATAGGGATAGTCATACTTCCGCGCACTAGTCTGAGAACTCAATATGTGTACCATAGTACTTGTATTATAGTGTATTATAGAAAGAAACAAAAAAAAACAATAAAATAATTTGAAGTGATGCATAAGGATAAACAAGTGTTGCAAAGATATGGAAAGATGAAGGAATTGTGCATAGGAATGAGGATTGAAGTGCGATAAAGATATTTGCAGAGGGAGGGAGACACATTAAAGAGAATACAAGATGGGACAAGCATTAAAGAGTGATCATAACGATGAAATAGTGGAGGTGCGTAGTCATAAATTGAAAGTGGAAATGAGACCATGAAAAAATGGAAATATTTCAACCATGATACAAAGAATAAGTTGAATTTATCGAGAGTATGGAAAGAATTGAATGTGAAGTACAAGTTGGATTAGAATACTGGTTTGGGCGTGTAGAACAAAAATAGAAAAAAAACTAGCGACAAGTGATAAAAGCAGTTGAAGGGTCGATAAAAATAAGTTATTGTCATTTAAATATTCATAGAGAGAAGTGAGAGAAGAGAGTCAAGTGAACACAGAAAAAAATGAAGAAGTTAGTTTCCAAGTGAGTAGTTGCAGAGAGAAATGGTGCCACCGAAGAAAGGAGAAGCTTTGTCATACCCAAAGAAATAATGCACTAGGTAGTCATCGATACATGTGACCAAGGAAACACTAAGAGAATCAATGCCAGGGTCAACCTCGGTTCACTATCCAAGGGATTATGTACCACCAAGGAAGACGACAACAAAGTAGATGAAGTTACAGAAAGAGCTGAAGTATGAACTCATCGAGTTCGAAAGTCGACTAGGTGTGATCGTTGAGGAAGATATGCTCAGTGTAGTAGGAAGATTGAGGTATGCAGACCATGACTTGACAGATATGAAGAATTTTCCATAATTGGCTCTGGACAAGTAAATAAGTGTAAGACTCACCCCAGATTCACAAACAATCATAGTAGAGCCACATGATTCATGAATGGGCGATGGGGCTAGAAAAAATAGGTTTTCTGAACCTTTTTGATATTCCTCATTTTGGAAGAAGCACAGAGATAAATATCTGTGTCAATTTATTACTTATTTGTGTACATGGAGGATTTATATGGTTAGATAGATCATTTTCCATAGACATATATTTTATTTCATGGATAATCGGGTTTCCATAAGAAGGGGAAGACCCATCACCATTATTAACAGACAATAAAAAGGAGAAAGCATTGGGAAAAAGAATGAAGGACAAGTACGACACATTCATAGGTGCACATGGTCTGAATGTTGCAAGAATCAATGATGATATAGTCCAGTTCATGACGCAGTTGTTGGAATGCACATTGTTGAGGAAATGTTGCCAGGATCATGTACTAGTAGGTGTGATAGTGGCAACTGAGAAGTGTGTCATAGGAGTTCAAATGAACTGAGAAATGTTCTTGTTGAACCAGTTCTTGATAGATTGCAATGAATCTCAAGATAAAGGTATGGAATTTCATTATGCTTGGTTGTTAATACTGACAACATTAGTGGATTGGAGGGAGCCATAGGACACTTAATTTCTAGGAGCTGCGAAGAATCCATGTTTAGAAACAAGATATGTAAACTTGTGGCATACTGTGCACAAGGACAGGCAACTAGATAACAATGTTATGTTTTATGTATACAAGGAAGTAATTCATATGAGTATCCAAAATACACCGTGCATACTACTGCAGGTAGTAGAAGCATATAAGGGGATTTCACGCTTCATAGATGGAAGACATCATATGTACATTCAAGCCAAAAAGGACCTAGAGCAACAATGGTTATTGTGCATATACACGTTGACATAGGTTGACGTGGGATAGATCATAAAATACAGGGAGGTTGAATGGAAAACCCCAGTACCATAGGTAGAGCAGTCATAACCACAACAATTAAAGAACAAGCTAGAGAAAGAAGGTGATGAATAAGAAGAATAACATAAAGGGGAAGGATATGACATAGGAGGAACATAGAAGACAATATTGTTAGAAAAATAGGATCGCAAAGCAATGAAATAAAACAAATGAGAAAATAAAACACAAAAGTTACACAATACAATAGAGACATAGATATGCATGGTTCACCCAGTGTGGGATACATCCACCAGAGAAAATGTCAGGTCCTTCCTTTTTATTATCCAACAAAATGAAGGGATACAACCTACATCTCAACCACTGTAACGTGCTCTTGTTCCTCTCACAATATCCTCTCTCAGAATACAATAATCACACACATACATAGCCACAATACAATTTCATCATAAAAGAGGGTTGCCTTCTATGGAAAAAAACCATAACATAATCTCTATTTTCATATATGCAACCTTATAATAAACGGTCCATATTGACTACAAAATTACAATATTTTACAAGGAAAATTTTCCCAATATTTTTCTTCGGGGGCGTTGCCCCCAAATCCCCTGCGAGGGGGGGGGGGGATACAAAAATTGTCACCTCCCCTCGTGGACCCCCCTAACGACTGTTGTGGGGGGGAAAGCACCCCCACACCCCCCTTTTAGGGAATGGGGTCCAAGCACAACTGAAACAAACATATGAATCAGGATCCACAACCAACAATCTCCCACTTGGATACTGATCACAACAAATCCACTGTTGTTGTTCTTTTTGGACTATACTCCACCTTGGACCTAGAAAATTTATCATCTTCATATTCATGCTTGAATGTCAACTGAAACTAAGAAGGAACTCAATTTCTCCCTGGTTACACTCTCTGTTAACATGTATGCATGATTGTGGCTAGTATGCAACTTCAAATGTCCATCTTCCAATACATATCGTATGAAATGGTACCTGAGTTGTATATGTTTAGTCTTTGAATGGAAGGTTTATTTATTTTCAATATGAATGGAACTCTCACTGTCACAATACAACCTGTTATTCTCCCGCTTCTTTCCCAATTCCTCCATAAACCTCTGTAACCAAATCATTTCTTTATTAGCCTTTGTAGAATCAGCATACTATGCTTATGTTGTTGAAAGTGCAAAAAAAATTGTAGTTTTGAAATCCAACTTATTTTTGTTCCACCTACAGTAAAAACATATCGTGTGGTTCTCCTCCTGCTATCTTTTTCACCTTACATATCTGAATCAACATATCCCCGTAGAACAATGTTTGAACCTCTAAAACATAATGCATGAGTAGAATTACCTCTCAAATACCTGAGAATCCACTTTACTGCCTCCCAATGTTCTTTACCTGGATTTTTCATATACTTTCTCACAACTCCAACTGCATGTGAAATATCTTGTCTTGTGAAAACCATCACATACATCAAGCTGCCAACTACTGATGAATAAGGGACTCTAGACATGTATTCTATCTCCTCTTATGTCTTGGGACAAATATCCTTAGTTAATTTGAAATGGCTCGCCAAAGGTGTACTAACTGGTTTTTCATTCTGCATTCTAAACCTCTCCAACACCTTCTCTATGTACTCACACTTAGACAATGTCAAATTGTGATTTTTCTTGTCTCTTGTTATTCTCATAACAAGGATTTTCTTTGCAGCACCCAAATCCTTCATCACAAATGAATTAGCTAATTTCTTCTTGAGAAAATTTATATCCTGCATGTTAGACCCTGCAACAAGCATGCCATCTACATACAATAGCAAGATAACATAGCTTCCATTTTCTATCATTTTAAAATAAACACAGTGATCATAATGACATCTACTATAAACTTGTTCTGTCATAAAACTGACAAAATTCAAATACCACTGCCTTGGATCTTTCTTTAGTCCATACAATCTCTTCTTCAACCTGCATACCAAATTCTCCTTCCCTTTGACCTCATACCCCTATGGTTGTTGTATATAAATATCTTCCTCCAAATCCCCATGGAGAAACACTATTTTTACATCTAACTGTTCAATATTAAAGTATTTAATTGCCACAAGACTTAAAATAGTCCTAATTGAATTCATCTTAACAATAGGAGAAAATAATTTCATCAAAATCTATACCTTTCTTTTGTGAAAACCCGTTTACAACAAGCCTAGCCTTGTAACGCTTTTTTCCTCCATCTTCTTCCTTTATATTACCACTTTCTTCCTCCATATTTTTCCTCCATTGAATTTATTCCCATAAAACATCCAAGGACATGATTTTTGATCCAAGCAATACCTATAGTGTATGAAAAGAAACATCCATAGAATGCCACCCTCATTCTGACCGACAACAAAACAAGAAATACTTTACGTTATAATGAATGGAATTCACCTTTGACACATTTAGAAGAGTTTTAAAATCTATTGGTGAACAAGGAAGGGCTCAAAGCCTAGTAGAAACCTTCACAAGCCAGGCTACAAGATGGTGGGAAATACATTCCCCTAGACTCCAAACGTGGAAAACTGTATCAACATACTTCATAGAATGATTCAGGGAAAATAAACTATCCAAAGATGTTGACATTACCACTTTTAAAATCGAGTATGATCTGGTTGAACATATTCACAATTATGAGAAGGAATGATGCAGAATCAGATACATAGATGAAAGGGTATGGACCCATGTGTTTCCAAGCACGTTAAATGAAATACCAAGTAAATGGTACAATATCGAAGAGTCTTGTGGCCATATTCTAAATTGGTTTGACATCAAAGAAAATTTTATCGAAGACTTCAAATTCACCTCAGAAGAGGAACATCTAAGAGAAGCAACACATCAAATTAAAAGTTTCCTCAAAAAACCGACTCTAGCTACACAAAGAGAAAAATGGAAGATGACGTTCGACCTTGGATTGACATCAACTTGCAACCTCATTTCGATAGAAAATAAGGGAATTAAGATACCTCAAAGAATCAAAATGGAGAATATAAGTTTTCCAGGATAGAGATTCAGATGGAAAAAGGATCATCTGATGCTGCAAAATAATGTAAAATTAGTACTAAACATATCTAAGGAAGAAAAGGAAGATCACGAACAACCCGACTTTCCAGAAATCTTTACCAGAATCGAAGAAGGGAAACAATACCTTAATGAAGCAAAACCACCAGAGTGGATTATTGTTGAAATCAAGACTAAAGAATTCAACATATCAAAGTATGATCGATCGAAAATGGTATGAGTAGGTGACTATTGGTCAGAAAAATAGACAACTGACATAGAAGATATGCTACAAGAATATCAAGATGTCTTTGCTCGGGACTACAAATATTTAAATGGACTTGTAGCAGAAATGGGAGAAATGAAGATCAAACTTATCTCGGGGGAAAACCAATTAAAAAACGTCCATACAAGTTAACCCACAAATATAATCCCATTACCCAAATATAAATTGAGGGAATTATAGAAATAGACATCATCTACACAATCGACAAATCATAATGGGGAATCCCTATGGTAGTACAACCAAAAAAGAACGACCCCAAGAAACTACGAATTTGTGTCGATTTTGTAGGGCTCAATAAATTGACTATGATAAACTTGTTCCCCACCCCCTTCGCCGATGCAATAATTAATGAAGTTGTTGGCCACGATTTTTTTTAATTTACAGATGGGTTCTCTGGATATAATTAGGTACCAATAGCCAAATATGATCAACCAAAGACAACATTTGTCTCATAATTTGTCTCTTTTTCCTATAGAGTTATGCCATTCAGACTAAAGAATTCCCCAACAGTTTTCTCAAGAATAGTGGTCAAAGCATTCCAAGAATATATATATATATATATATATATATATATATATATATATATATATATATATATATATATATATATATATATATATATATATATATATATATATATATATAATCCAGAATGGATCTAGGGACCAAAATGGGTCCAGGAAGGCCTAAAAATCAAATTTCTCAGAATGGCTTCAAAATAGAGGTGTGCATAGGCCTCGTCGATATGAACCCAATGCAACTTGAACAAGCTCAAACATATGTCGTATGCGAAAGATATCATGTTCTGTTCATTTTTCCAAACAAGCAAAAAGTCAACCTGGTCAAAGTCAATGCTGACATCAGCATGTATGACATGAAGTCAGCATGCATCAGGATGATGTCAGCATGACATCATGATGACATCATCATGATGACGTGGTGTCACCAGGAGGTGACACGTGTCACTCATTTTCATTACTTTCGGGTTGAGTTTGCACTGTACGGATTTGACACATGTCACCATACAAATGACACGTGGTAGTCCGTATAGTGACGTGGAAAAATGACAGATGGACACGTGGTGTATGAACGACAATTGAGCAAGTCACTGGGAGTATGGACTGACATGTGGCAGGGTGACTGGATGTACAACATATGATGTATCAGACAAGTGGCAGGGTGACTGGGAGTATGGACTGACATGTGGTAGGGTGACTAGCTGTACGTCGGATGATGTATCAGACAGGTGGAAAGGTGACAGGATGTATGGTAGATGATGTGGTCCAATCATGGGTCATCACGTGGCCCAATGAGGTGGTTCCACATGGAACCCTGTGGATGGCCAATGAAGAGTAGGTAAAAAATTGTTATGAGCCAGGGGGATTTGAACCCTTGACCTCACGGACAAATCGACGGTTTCATGGAAAGGGGTGGTACATGTTAAACAATGTGTCCTTTTTCCCTTTTGAGTTGACGGGTGGCGCATAATTTAGATAGGCCCCGGTCAGTGGGGAGCTAGCTCATGACTAGGGGTTGCAGAACAAGGGCTACACCAGATTGGGGGGTGCACGGAGGACTTGGGCAAGGCCACATGACCTAGAGCCGAATGTTAAGGGGGATAGCACGCCATGGTTTATCCCATGGACACCTAGAAGGCACCCATATGACCAAGGGCCCGTGTGAAGGGGGATACACCCTCTATTTTCCCAATAAGTGGGTTTTATACTATAATATAAGATTTTTAATTGATTGTTTTAGCAGAATTGAGAGATTTAATCCAATTTTGGAGGATCTTGGGTGATTTTTGAGGCCAGATCTTGGGGAGAAGTTGGGAGGTTGTTACCCACTTCAATTATATATAAACTAGAGGTTATTGAAGCTAAGGGAGGAGGTTTAAAACAAATAAATGATGAATAATTGCAAAGCCAAAGCCATTTTTATGCAGGGAAGCCATTGAGGAGAGCACCTTTGCGGGCCATTTATGGGAGCTCCGTTCATCCATTTTCAATGTCGTCAGTTGTGTTGGGTTCTTGAGATTTGGTAGAACATGACCAGATCAGTTTGTAATACTTTTGAAACTATTATGATGTACTTTTAAAGCTTCAAACATAAATAAGAAAGCCTCACCCACTGAGACAAAGGCCCGGAGACGTAGGCGAGATTGACGAACTTCGTTATCAAGTTATCTTGTTATGGTTTGTTGTTGTTTTATGCTTATTTCCAGATCTATATATGTTTATATGGCTGCCATGTTTCTTCATTAATTCTTCCTCTTTCATTAGTTTCCTAAATGGTAAAATAACTCATGCTTTAAAACTCAACCATTGTCGTTAAAAGATCTTTTTAGATCAATCCATAACAATGGTTGTTTACTTCGACAACATACAACTTATTTAAAAACCATATACAATGGTTCAACTAATGCTTGAATGATGCAGACAAATCCATCTAGCCCTTAACATTAAGAAGTACATTTTTTCCACACCAATTGGCATTCTGTTAGGACACATTGTTGTATCCTCTTTGCCACTTGGATAAGAAAAAGAGGGACACTTTCAAGTCCAGTTGGGTCAGATGAACATGACAGAAGTTAGTGTATGAATCAAATGACTCAATCACATGAAATAAACGAACAACTAAGCTAATAACAACTAAAGAAACAAAACTACAATGCATAAGGAAATTAGAACCAAAATTAATCAAACAATTGACCAATATTCATGCCACCAATGGAGAAATTATATTAGTGGGAAAACAACAAAGAAAAAGGGAGACTTATGGATCTCCTCTTCCTCCAAGGTAGGGCTCTCGAATCCCCTATGTGAGATCTCTTCTTACAAATGGAAAACTAGAAAGTAAATGGTGAATAAATCCAAGCTTATTCCCTCAAGAGGTGAGGTGAATAGCTTAATGAAATGATGCTAGTATGCTCCAAGAAAGAAAGATGTTCCTTGTAGGAGAATAGAGGCAGCATAACAATACAATGATATTCTTGAATTCATAGTGCACACATGGCCTCTTTTTATAGCAAATATTTGAGGCATTATCCAACCGATCTTTAATGTGAACAAGGGGCCCTTTAGGGCACCCTTAGGTCTTTGACTAGCCCCCCACTCGGATTCAACTCGGATTTGAGGGTCAAATCAGCTTGAGATCTGAACCAAAAGTGGGTGAGGAGTCGACAAGAACCATAAATGCATTGTTCATAGGAGTGTGTGGATTTTTTCGTACACAGTCGCACATGTGCGCTCTTTTGGATTTATTGGCTTGTGCATGTGCACACGCATCCTGTATTGTTTCTGCACATGTCAATTTTATAACCAGTTGTATAGTTTGTGCCCTTTGGAAATGCATTTTTTGGGCAATGAATGAACTAATAGGTGTTTTGGAGATGTTGGATTCCTGTGACCATTTGCGGATGAAATTTCAGTGATAACAGATGCCCCCTGATGTGTGAGGTTAGGAGCATACATATAGCCGAAATACATCAATTTTTCTTCTACTGAGAGTACCATTGTAAGAAGGAGTGCTGAGAGGAATTGCAAGAGCGACCCGTCAGAGAGAGAGGGGAAATTGTGGGATCCAAACCTTTCTCTAGGTGTGGAAAAATAAAAACTATATACAAATGAGGCGAGCATGCCCCATGCTCGTGTCATGTAACTCAAATGTGTAAGACAATAACTGAAGTTGTATGATGATGTAGATGACTGCAGAGCCCTCTGGGGTGGTTTGATAATGGAAGATGACAATTCTGATGGTGAACATACTCTGAAAAGACGTGATGACACATGTAAGAAGTGTTGATGAATCGTAGGCATTGATGGCCTAGTAAATTTTAGAGGTCTTCGACTAGTATAAAACAACTGTAATAGTCGCAAAGTAAGACCCACTGTAACATGAGATTGTGTTGAAGTCGAATGTTATGGGGGTCAATGACAACAGGGAGAAATGATGGTTCTCCCTATGCCATCCGGGACTCCTCATTATAAAGGTAATGAGAGTCAAGATATTGTCGCCCTTCTAGGAACTATGCTGATGTCGACAGAAAGGGAGACACGACTCTAAGAAGCAAAGGAATTCATGAAATCCATTAGAGTGAGATCAAGAACTAATGAGGTACATGGGCGAAGTCAATATGCGATGAGACTCAAGACTGACCTTGGTTGGAGACATATGTGAAGTATGAGTGGCAACAACCATGAAACTGGATCTAGTGTCAGGGGGATGACTAAACATGGGTTAAATTGTGCCAGTGGTTTGACAAAGTGGACAAAATTAGAGATTAGATGTACATGGACTGTGGGGTACTCAGGGTTTTATGGATGATGTTAACAAGAGTAGAAGGTAATGAATTCATGAAACAAGGATGACACAGGTTGATTTGCCAAAAAAAGAAGGGTGCTAAAAGCGACAACAAAAATCTATGTAAATGTTGGAAACAAAGGTTTTGTACAATTACCGAATGAATAAAGAATAATTTGGGATACATGTGCAGATACATAAATGAGTGCCCTAGTGCAAGATGGCTTGGCCTGTGAGGGCGCAAGCTGTGTGGAGAACTGGTGGAGGGTGAGGAACCCATAGGTGGGTTTCTATAGAACATAAATGAATGGAGAGAAATTTGGAGATGGGAAAACTGATTGTGGATGAAATGGAGGGTTAATGATACTGCGAAGGCACAGTCAAATGAGAACCATGAGGAGATATCCTAGGAGTCCATTGGGAAAGCTAGCATAATGAGGAGAAGGAGTATGTGGCTGATTCTCGAACATGCATAAGACTATTGAGACTCCCATCCCTAGGGGGTGAAAGCAACATGAGTGTCAAAGTGCCAAATGGGAATATGAATGGAACAACTCATGTAGGGGAGAGTGCTACCAGGTGACAGTACTTGAAATGCAATGAAGGTGATAGTACTACAGAGCCGGATGTAAGGATCCTACAGGAAAATGTCAGAGGGTGTGACTGGGAGATGCAATGGATATTTAGAGGGAATGATTACATGCCAGTGTCGATTATGTACCTTAAGGGGCTGTATTGATGTGTGATGACCAAGTACCTTCACACATGAAAACCAAATACCTGATGTGAACAATATTTGAAGATAAAGAGAATATAACAACTATTTGATAATTTTGAACATGAGCATGTGTACCTGGGTGTAATGTGAGAAAAAGGCTCCCCCGAGGCCAAGGATGGATGGTGACTCGGGGAATGTGACTCTGTAGGTGGTAGGATCTTCATCCCATAGTTGAAGACAGATCAGAAAACAAATGCTTTGACCTCTTGTAATTAAGCATGAAAGTTTGGCAAAAGGGACTATATATAGCTGGAGGGACCACAATGCCACCTCATTTGTACCTGTTGCCATAGTGATTTGACAAGAGGTTTTTAGGGGATATTTGGAGATTCTCGGAGTTTGAGCCAGTCGATCCAGGATTTGTGAGAGCCAGGTTAGTGGTCTCATCCTTCTGCATAATAGTTAGGGTTTCTTTTCTGGGTAGGGTCATATAGATGGCCGTACTGTGGGATTTTGTGAGGGTGGGCCCCCAAGTGTGCGGGCGATCGAAGGATCCCCGTGCTTAGGTGCATGGCTATAATGAGGACAACCGTGCATGGGTGTGTCTGAATGAGGAAAATAGGTGCGCATTGGATGCATGTCTATTCAAAGTACAGCTGCGCACCAGTGCACAACTGTGTAGCGATTATGTGCACATGAATGCGTGTCTGTGGGTGTGACAGATGCCCATCTGTTTCTTTGACAGATGCACAATGATGTGCAAATGTCTGAAGAATAGGCACGTATATGTGAAGACCTTTGAGGGTGATAGCCGCGCACCTGAGGCAAATATGGGGGGTTTTGAAAAAACTTATAATTTTTGGAAGTTTTGGGTTCCTGAAGAGTGATGGATGATCAAATGTTGTTTGTGTGAATGCAGGTGATCAGATCAGGATGCCAGTCCACTGGAGGGAGAGGGACTAGGCGTGCCTAAGGGAGGCGGTGAGGGATGAGATGGGTGTTCAGGGACCTTTTGCAGCCTATGGGATGCTAAAGTTCTTCGACTGCCCACTGCTACAGGAACATGAGCACCTGCTGCGTTTTTGATTTCTATGTGGAGCACTGAGCTGCAATGCTTCATTGTGTGGGGGGAGAAACTGGCATTCTCTGCGATGGAGGATGTCCATTTCTTGACTAGGATCCCTTTTTGGGGGAGGGACCTACCTAATGATCCCCTGTTTCCAGGGGATGCCCACTTGGCAGACTTGGTGCAAAGGTATTGTTCGAGACTGAACTTTATGTCAGGTTTGGTCGTTCGGATTGAGGTGATGGATGCAATCGAGCATCGTTGCATCGCAACGCTGATCATGAGGATCTACAGATCCTTAGCTACTCAACAGATCAGTGGTGGTCAGCTGAGGATCATGCAGAGAGAATTGGGTGGAGAGAATGTTTCCTGGGGCTTGATGTTACACACCAAGATGATGGGGCAGCTTAATCGGTGTCAAACTGTCGACTCTAGTGATTTTTCCTTGGGGTCAATCTTGGTGGCATGGTTCTTGGAGAGGGTGACCATGTTGTTCCTTAGAGTGTTGTTGGAGGCGATTGATGCACGGGAGCCACGATTGATGTGGTGGGAATCGATTTTGGTATGACATGGTGGTGGGGAGGGTGGCCATTATTTTACGGCCGATATGGAACGTGTGTGGCGCTAGATGCCACAAATCATACTACAGTTCCCATATGGTGGGATGGACTTCCGACAGGATCCAGATACGATTTTAACTCTTGGAGAGGATTGGGACCATAGAGGTATGTTAGTGTACTTTATATTTTATGATTTTGATAGTATAACATATGTTTTATGTATGGATGGATGTTGATTATATCGTTTGTTTGTTGTGTGTGCATATGTGGGGCTGCGAGGTCAAGAAGTGGAGTTGGTTAGAGTGTCATCTCGTCAGGGGCCCGTGAGACCACCGCTGGGAGAGTCGTGGGTAGGAGAGAGATGTTGGAGGGATGAGGTTGGTGCGAGGCTAGCCAATGATGCGAGATTTGGTAGGAGACGCAGATTTGACGAATGGGAGAGGCCGGTGGGGTGTTTGAGGATTTTTTCCACTGGTTGGAGGTGGTGCTATAGGGAGTGCTCGAGGGCATGTGTACTCAGGTATAAGACAAGCGAATATTGGATCAGTGCATGGGCCTTCTGACAGAGTTGCGGACCCTGATCCGCAGAGCAGTTGTAGCGGGGGAAACTATGACTAGGTGACTGCTCCCAGGACCTGGAGAAAACCCCGCTAGTGTGGTACCTCCTCCATATAGAGGACCTAGTGGTGGTGCTCTAGAGGCACCATGAGTTCTCTTGTTGTATATTTTTTGTATTTATATATAGGCCTGTGAGCCCATTTTGTATAGGGTAGTGTGACACCTATTTTGTACCTATAGGGATGAGGGGGTTCACCTACCTATGGGCGATGTACATTTTGTACCATTTTTTGTAAACATTGATGAGACATTGATCGTTATATATATATGGATATACATGTTTATGGTATTTGTGATGTTCACATGTGATGATGTTTTGTGATGCTTTTTGATGATGTCTAATCTATATGCTATGACAGAATTTTGATGATTTATGCATGTGTAATGGTGTCTTGATGTGATAAATGCCAAGCTAATACTAGGTTAGCCATGCTATCTACTATTTGATTAAATTGTCATAGAATATGTGTAAATATAATTGAATCAAAATGTCAAGATAAGAGTTTAACTTGCAGGTATTTGTGGAAGAGGCAAGGATCGCTGACGCGGTACACATTGTTGAGCTGCAGGATGACAATCTAGGAATATAATAAGATGCTAAGGTGGCGAATATGGCGATGACTGACCTCAGCAAGGTGGCCAATGAAGGTTGTGTATTCTGCTTGGTTATTGGTTGCTGAGCCCAAATATATATCGTTGGAGTGGAGCAGTTCATGTGAGGGAGTATAGAGAGACTAAGCGGCCGAAGCGAGATTCTGTGTCCATCGGCTAGCTCTGTCAGTGTAATCAATGTGGTAGTCCGATGGAGGAAACATCTGTCAATAACACAAATGGTAGATCATACATAAGGCATGGAGGGAAAAAGAAGATTAAAAACTCTATAAAATGTGTACAAAAAAGAAAAATCCTAGTGTAGAATGACTATGCTCAGGCGTAAAATTTCTTTAAGTACAACCTGTTGACAGGTTTTTTGAGAGGGTGGCCTTCTAGAGAGGCTAGGATGTATGCACCTTTAGTGAGGTAGTGTTGGACGATGTAGGGTCCATGCCATAATGAGTCAAATTTTCCATGGCCGAGGGTATCATGAGCGATATCGTAGGAAAGGATGAGGTCTCCTTTGTTAAATGAGCGAAGGTTGACATGGCGGTCAAAGGTGGCCTTCGACAATTTTTTAGCTAACTCATTGTTATGTAATGAAGACCGACAATATTCATCTAGGGAATCTAAGTTCAACAAGCGCTGATCCATTGGAGCAGTGTTAGGTAATAGCTCGATAACAATGCACAATGTGGGAATTTTGCACTCGATGGGGAGAGTAGCTTCGACCCCATGGACAAGATGAAATGGTGTAAACCTAGTGACAGTTTTAACTACCGTGCGATAAGACCATAGTGATGAAAACACCATATGATGCCAATTGGTCTTATGTTTTTTAACTGTGTGTTGTAACATGGTTTTGAGGACCTTGTTGACCACCTCTACATGTCCGTTGGACTAAGGGTAGTATGGGGAGGAAAACTTGTGGGAGAAGCCTAAATTTGAGGAAATTTTAAACAATATCTCATTCTCAAAGTGTTTTCCATGATTAGAGACTAGTTGTAGTGGTACTCCGAAGCGGGAAATGACGTGATTAAAGAAAAAACACGTTGCAGTCTCAGTGGTGTTGTTGAACGTAGGCATGGCTTCGACCCACTTGGTAAAGTAATCGACTGCCACGGTGATGTACTTGTGTCCATTGCTATATGGAGGCTTGCAAGTCATGAAGTTGATGCCCCATTTGCGGAAGGGGCTGACAATGATGACTTAGTGTAGAAGAGCAGGTGGCGCTCGTGGGTTTTTGGCATAAAGCTAGAACTTGTCACATCGCTTCACAACATGGATGAAGTCATGAAACAAGGTGGGCCAAAAGTAGCCTGCTCGAATTATTTTCTGGGCGGTGGACATCTCAGAGAGGTGGCCACCATAGGTGTCTCTGTGGCAGTCATTCAGGACTCTATCAGCTTCGTCAATGGTCAAACATTGACGGAGTATGGTGTTGACCCCTTGTCGATATAAGATGTCACCAATAAGGAGATATCGAGGGGCTTGATGGCGAATGCGTCGACGATAGTCTCGAGAGTTATGGGTTCCAAACTTCTGTGTTTGAAGGTAGACGAGGAGGTCGTCGTACCAGGGGTCATCCGAGGGGATGTAGAAGAGGTGTTTATCGAGAAAATCCATATTGATGGGTGAACTTGTAGCATCTGAGGGAAACGCCATGATGAGTTCGGCGAGAACGAGTGCTTTCTTGATTTTGGGAGTTGAACACTCTAGGTCATATTCCTAAAGGATGACGATCCATCGGGCAAATTTTCCATTAATTTGCAGTCGACTTAGCAAGTACTACATGGGGTTGGAATCTGCCATGACTTTGGTAGTGCGCAACAAGATATAATGACACAGTTTTTGGACTACGAGGACAATTGCAAGGGTGAGTTTATCTTCATGATTGCACTTTAGTGGTGGTCCTAAAGGTTTTTACTGATGTAGTAAATGACATGCTCGCGACCATCATCCCCTAGTTGGATGAGAACTCCTGCCACTGATACGGCTGATGCTGACAAGTAGAGGATATAATCACGATCATAGTCGGGTGGATTGATTAAATGGGAATTGGAGAGCACCGCTTTTAAATCATCAAAAGTGGTTTGGGCATGTTCATCCCATCGAAATGGGATATCATGACACAGTAGGCGAAGGAAACCATGTGCACGAGTGGCGTAATTTGGGACAAAGCGTTGTAAAAAGTTGGCTTTTCCTTGTAGGCTCTGCAGTTGGTGTAAATTTTGTGGTGGTGGAATTTCTGTGATGGCTTGGACCTTGAGGGGGTCCACTATGATGTTGTGCTGAGAGACAATAAACCCAAGGAGGTGTCCAATGGTGACACAAAATACACACATGAGGGGGTTCAAGCAGATATTGTATTGTTGACATCGTTGAAAGATGTAAGTCATCTAGATGTTGAGTTCATTTTTTAGACTGAGCGATGAGGTCGTCCAAGTAAGAAAGGATGATGTGAGCGAGATCATGGAAAACGTAAGTCATGGCCCGTTGAAATGTCACACCTGCGTTTTTTAGTCCGAAAGGCATGACACGATAAGAAAAAGTACCCCATGGGGTAGTGAATGTGGTCTTATACTAATTTGCTGGATGAATCTGGATTTGATTGTATCCAAAGAACCTGTCCATGAAGGACAAGGCCTCATGGGTGACATAGTAATTGATAATTTGGTCGATGAAAGGCGTTGGGAAGTTGTCTTTGGGACAAACGTGATTGAGATCATGAAATTTGGTGTAGACGCAAATAATGCCCTGTTGTTTGCTGACAGGGATGGGGTTGGAGACCCATGACGTGTATGCAATGGGGTAGATTAACCCGACAACGCGTAGTTTGTCAATTTCAGTTTTGATAGCCGTTTCTTTGGATGGGTGTAGTGGGCATTGATTTTGTCATACAAGGGTGATATCTGGCCATGTGTCGTTGCGATGTTCAATGAAAGAAGGATCGAGGTCGGGCATATCCTTGTATGACTAGGCAAAAATATCCTAGTATTCCTGAAAGAGAGCTTTGTAATATGTGAGTTCCTCAGGGGAGCATGCGATGCTAATGGTAATTTCTTCTACGATTCCAGTTTTGATGGAAATATCAATTTTGACAGTGGGGGAAATGTTAGCCATGTTGCCTTCTTTAAAATCATCGGGGGCAGGGATAGGGTTGTTGAACCAGTCTATATGCCCATATGGAATAAAATCCTTTGTTTTGATTTCATAGATGGAGGCTTGGCTAGGGGGGTCAAAGGCTTTCTGTGAGAGAAAGAGCGCTCTGTGATGGAGCGCATTCCATGGGAAATCATGTGTAGTTAGTTATTCTAGTATATCTTCGTCATACCAAAAAATGTGAGAAGATAGGGGATCCGGGGAAGTAACGTTGGTGACTGTCACCATATGATTGTATTCGGGTGGTGAATACGTAGAGGGTACATCACAAATAAGGTGCGATGGTGTTCTTGACATAAACTAGATGTTCATACATTGTGGGTTGTGAACCATGGGCGGGGGTAAGATTTCCTAATGGAAATGAATCAGAGAGTTGGGAGGATTTTGGGGTAAATCCTCAGACAGTCTATCCATGAACCATGGAGGGGTAGGAAGTGCCTCAGGTTCAGGGGATGTGATGTGAACATTATCTGGAGTGGGAGTAGGGGGAATCACTTGTATCACCATAAGTGGGGTGGTTGGAGGATTTTGAATAAGGGCCATTTGATGACGCCTGTATTCAATGATTGTGGGACACTGGTATGTGAAATGATCAAGTGAGTCACAGAGAGAGAAAGGACATCTCATCCATTCATTGACTAAGTTCATGACATAATGGATGTCAATGAATCAAGTACTTGATGACATTGGTGGAGAGGGGTATTGCTGAAAGATCTGGCGTACTGCTGTGAGCGTCTGTCAAAACTGAGGTAGCACAGGGAAATGGTGGGTGTAATGGCCATACTTTGAACAAATGGCACATGCGAATCTGGTTCATAGCCCTTTACTTCCTGTACTAGGGAACACAATGGAAGTACTAGGTGTGATTGGTGAAGTGATGAGCAGTGTGGTCGCTCGAGGGAGTTGGATCAGGTTGCATAACTTAGGGAGAGAGGGACATCTATTTGTGGGGTGTAATTCTTTCTTGCATAGTGCACAAGGAGGTTGAAATTAGGGAGAAAGTGGAGCGGTGGGATCTTTATTCTTCCGTCTTCCCCCAACCATCACGGTGGTGTTGGAAAGTGGGGGTGAGGGTGGTGCAGTGGGAGTTAGTATGAGGATATGCAATGGGGTTCCATTTGTTTGGGAAGGGAGGGATGGTTGAGGGACCATTGCGGTTGGGTGTAGATACTATACCATAATGGAAAGCACCATGTTGGGAAGGGTAAGCGTTGCAGCTACCTGAAAATATTGTACGCCCGGTGGGGGGTAGAAGAAGGGGATTTGAGTAATGGCTTGGGGGATTGTCTCCCAAACCAGGATTTGACCTTGGGGGAGTGTGAAATCGGGGGTGTGTGGTTCCAGAGGGTTCTTTGGGGGTTCCTAAGGTAGGATTTCTTTTGTTATTGGGATGTGAGGGAGTGGAGAAGCCTCTGTGGGAGGAATGGTATATCCATTTTCAGTTCCGTTGGAAGATACGACACACACTTATGCCAAGGGATGTATGAGCGGGGGTGATCCATGGTATGTTGTTTCAGGATTAATCTGTAAGTGCAGACACAAACCGATCTCCCTAGATCCACCCGGATCTAGAACAAAACATAACATAATAGTACACTTTCCCTAGATCTAGCCTATTGAATGAACTAAGAGATAAGGATTATAGGCATACCTTGTGAATGCTTTCCTTAAGTCTCTGTTGTTCCAAGCTTTTACTCCAATTCTCTTGCACCATTCAGGTCACAGCGGTACAAACCAATCGGAATATAGGCAGATTAATATATTCAATATCTAGTCTATACATATGATCAAGGAATTATGTAATAAAGAGACATCATCTTTATGGGAAAGGGACATATTACTGTATTGAATTGATTGAAAGTGAAACTTACAACCTGAGCCTTGATGTCATAGGTCTCCTTTCGATGGCTCCTAGCTCTGACACACACACTTGCTCATGCATGAAGAAAATCAACCACTTGTGATGACCTTGCTGTAGTCTCTTGCTACTGTAGCATCAGTCCTTCATATAGGCTTTTAACAATTCTCCAATCAATCTCTTGCTAGCTTGCTTCTAACCTTTCCAATGAGTAATCTCCTCAATATATAGGAGAAGATAATTTAGTTACTTGGATGGGAAATGATCCCAAGATATCTGGAATGCCAGCACTTGAACAACCATTCGTTATCCAACTCATTCTTCTCGAAGATTCTCTTCTAGAAGGCTCGAGAACTTCATCTTTTTCCTCTTTAAGAAGATGTTCGCACCCCGGCCTTTGTTACAGTGCAAACTATTCTCACCCTAGCTTAATGCAGCCTGCGAGAATCAGGCATTCTCGCAGGCAAGTATATAGGCGGCCTACGAACTTCTTGAAAAATATAGTTTCTGGAAGCAGACAAGTGCAACTTTTCTCAGGAAAGTATTCTTATTGAAGAGCTTTATTTTCCATCATCATGACATCATCATAACATCATCAGGATGACCAAAATTGTGGATAACATATGTCCCCAACAAGGATGGGTCCTTCAAAATTCATGGGCCCATCTCTATGAGTGGGTAGGCATCGGAATTAGTGTGGACAAGAGGTAGGATGTTATCGAAGTTGGAGGAATGGTTGGGCTTGTAATGTGAAACTTGGTCAATGGTGATGATCTTCCTGTTGTGGGGGAACATCATCGTTCGAAACATAGAAGAGGACACAACCTTCATAGAATACATGTAGCTATGTCCAAACAAGATGTTGTAATCGAGCGGAGCGTTGATAACCTCAATGTCAATAAGAATGGTTTTTCCCCTGAGTTCAACGAGGACATTTTGAAAGAGCCCTTCAGGAGAGGATGGTCGTCCATCATAGGATCTCAAAGTGATGGTAGATGGTATTAGCTCAAGGGAGCCAAGTTTTTTCCATACTGTTTTGGAGATGATGCATGTGGATGCACCTTCATCAATGATGCATTGATGAACTGTGATGTTCCAAATTTTGACTGGTATCTGGAAAGCTACCAAAGCAGGGAGACAGGGTTCCCCACAATCTAGATCAAATGTGATGATTCTAGTATCAACAGGGTCGACTACCCCCAAGGTGGAAAGAAATGACTTCTGTTGAGTGGGACAAGTTTGGAGAACCTCCAAGATTGACATGGCTGCAGGAGATTGCGCCAAGTCATGGAACAGACTGTAATTGTGTGATTCCCTAGCTTGAGGGTTGTTGACATTCCGTTGTAATGGGATGCAAGGAATATGAATGGGTGGTTCAGTGTTAGGGCATGGAATCATCAAAGGTTTTCTGAATGTAACTGGAGCTTCTTACGAAGTAGTGGGAGTAGATTCATGGGGTGCGTTGTATTGATGACTGTGCATTTGTAGAAGAATTTCTTCTTCACCAGTGAGGAGGATGTTGCAATCTACCGGATTCCCAGGGTTTTGATACTTTCCCATATGTGGTGGGGAAGGGTGTATCTTCTAGTGGGTATTTATCACACCTTGATGTGGAATAAGGTTTTTCAACACAACTGAGGGTGGTTGTCGCAAATACTGCTGTGGTGCCTGCTGAGGGGCAGGCGGTGCTAGGGGATGTGGTGTATTCACGAAATATTTCATTCGTTTGAAGTCATAAATTTGGGGCAATGGTGAGTATAATGGCCATGCTAACCACAAAGAGAAAAAGGGAAGTTTGTTTGGAGGTTGTTGTTGTTCCTCCCTTGGAGTTTGTTGTTATTTCCCCCTTGGGGGTTCTGGTTCCCCTGATTTTGGTTTCCCCCAGCAGGTTAGGTTTTTTGGGGGTTGTTTCACCCTGGTCCTAGTTTATTATTGTTTCAGTTTTTCCCTTTCTTTTTGGCATTATTCGACTGATGGTTCAGATTTTCCGTATTCATTTGTTCAAAATTTTGAAATTGATGAATGGGAGAGGGATGAACAAAGTTAATCCCAACATGTGGTTGTCCTTGTGGAGCAACAATGGGATGTGGAGGACCAGGAAATGGAAAATAAAGATTACTTTGTGGTAATGATCTGTAGGGTATATAGGAACGCTTAGCGCTTTCACTAGTGCTCAGTGTGTAAGCTGAGGTAGAGGGGGTACCAGAATTTGGTTGAAAAACCAGGCGCATCATGGGTACCGACGAGAGTCCACTTATGGGTGGAGGGAGGAAAACAACGTATGGCTGTTGGTAAGAGGGGGAAGGGTAACAAGGGGGGGCCTCCATACATTGGTGGATATTGGGGAGTATCGTACATTGGTGGTGGTTGGGTGTACGGATTGTGGTGTGTTGTGGTACCAATCAATCCATCCACTGAGTGAGACATCCAAAGTTTGTCCTGGTCGAATGGTATGGGTCTCGGGGCGTTAGGTAGTATTGTGTATAAGTATCCTGACTGTGAATAAATGAGGTCATATTATTGAGCCTTGTTGATGGATTCCTCTTCATATTGGGGGAAGGTGGAGGCCACATCTTTGGCAAGGAGGGGGACAAGTGTTTTGAGAAACCAATCAAGGCATTGTTGCTTGATGGTTTCTTCTTTGCATAAACTTCGTCGCTGATGCCATTCGTGAATGTGGTCAGTGATATATGTGGCTGAGGTTTGTTTAAATTCTGAGAACAGTTTGAGATCATTGTCATGGCGGATTGGTAGTTGAAAGAAGTTCAAAAATGTTTTGGTCAATGATTCAAAAGTCACATGGGACCCTGATTTTTCGTCCACATACCATTTGGCGGATGAACCTATGAGTGTGCGTTGAAACAACCTTAGACAGACAGAGTTGTCCATGATGCTATTTGAAGTGAACCATAAGTGGAAGGTCATGATATGATTGTCAGGATATTCTCCCGCCTTTCCTTCGAACTTGGGAGTGTCTGAAGGTAGTTTGGTAGGAATTGCAGGCCATGTGGGGTCATGCAATATAGGATCATTCGTGATCTTACTCAAATCTGGTATGTTGAGGGAGGCCAAATATATCATGTGGAGTGGCAGTGGAGGATCAGTTCCATCCATGGTGTGAGCAAATAGTGGACCTGACCCTTGAGGGGGGTTTAGTGGGGGTGTACTTCTTGCTTGGGAAGAAGTGTACCCTCCACCTCCTTGTGAAGGAGAGCTAGTGGATGGATGGCCTTGGAAAGTGAACCCAAGTAAAGTGGAACCAAGTAAATCTAATCCCAAAATGGTAGCACTCACATGGGTGTGAGATGGTTGGGTCGATGCATTGGCGAAACTAGGAAATCCTCCTAGGACAGGAAGGAGATTTTACAAGTGTCTGGAACGATGGGGATTCTGTGGGTCCCCTATGATGTCTGACTAGCAAAGTGGAATGTGTGAAAAATGGTAATGAGAGAAGCAAATGAACAAGATATTTCTAGAATATGGACCTTCACAATATATCTCACAATTGCATGTAATTACAAGAGCATCATACGTAAATCAATTGAAAAGAAGCATACATGTGGGTAGGTGGATTTTTTCCGCGTGGGAGAACAAAGAAAACAAATGCTTGTGTCCTAAAAATATGTAATGTCCTTCCTCTCAAATAGCACTGGACCTTCCAATAGCACTCAACAGTGGGGTCTGAAGCCACCTGAAGAGGAACTAGTGAAGGATGAAACAAGTAGAGGATATAATCACGATCATAGTCGGGTGGATTGATTAAAGGGGAATTGGAGAGCACCGCTTTTAAATCATCAAAAGTGGTTTGGGCATGTTCATCCCATCGAAATGGGATATCATGACACAGTAGGCGAAGGAAACCATGTGCACGAGTGGTGTAATTTGGGACAAAGTGTTGTAAAAAGTTGGATTTTCCTTGTAGGCTCTGCAGTTGGTGTAAATTCTGTGATGGTGGAATTTCTGTGATGGCTTGGACCTTGAGGGGGTCCACTATGATGTTGTGCTGAGAGACAATAAACCCAAGGAGGTGTCCAATGGTGACACAAAATACACACATGAGGGGGTTCAAGCAGATATTGTATTGTTGACATCGTTGAAAGATGTAAGTCATCTAGATGTTGAGTTCATTTTTTAGACTGAGCGATGAGGTCGTCCAAGTAAGAAAGGATGATGTGAGCGAGATCATGGAAAACGTAAGTCATGGCCCGTTGAAATGTCACACCTGCGTTTTTTAGTCCGAAAGGCATGACACGATAAGAAAAAGTACCCCATGGGGTAGTGAATGTGGTCTTATACTAATTTGCTGGATGAATCTGGATTTGATTGTATCCAAAGAACCTGTCCATGAAGGACAAGGCCTCATGGGTGACATAGTAATTGATAATTTGGTCGATGAAAGGCGTTGGGAAGTTGTCTTTGGGACAAACGTGATTGAGATCATGAAATTTGGTGTAGACGCAAATAATGCCCTGTTGTTTGCTGACAGGGATGGGGTTGGAGACCCATGACGTGTATGCAATGGGGTAGATTAACCCGACAACGCGTAGTTTGTCAATTTCAGTTTTGATAGCCGTTTCTTTGGATGGGTGTAGTGGGCATTGATTTTGTCATACAAGGGTGATATCTGGCCATGTGTCGTTGCGATGTTCAATGAAAGAAGGATCGAGGTCGGGCATATCCTTGTATGACTAGGCAAAAATATCCTAGTATTCCTGAAAGAGAGCTTTGTAATATGTGAGTTCCTCAGGGGAGCATGCGATGCTAATGGTAATTTCTTCTACGATTCCAGTTTTGATGGAAATATCAATTTTGACAGTGGGGGAAATGTTAGCCATGTTGCCTTCTTTAAAATCATCGGGGGCAGGGATAGGGTTGTTGAACCAGTCTATATGCCCATATGGAATAAAATCCTTTGTTTTGATTTCATAGATGGAGGCTTGGCTAGGGGGGTCAAAGGCTTTCTGTGAGAGAAAGAGCGCTCTGTGATGGAGCGCATTCCATGGGAAATCATGTGTAGTTAGTTATTCTAGTATATCTTCGTCATACCAAAAAATGTGAGAAGATAGGGGATCCGGGGAAGTAACGTTGGTGACTGTCACCATATGATTGTATTCGGGTGGTGAATACGTAGAGGGTACATCACAAATAAGGTGCGATGGTGTTCTTGACATAAACTAGATGTTCATACATTGTGGGTTGTGAACCATGGGCGGGGGTAAGATTTCCTAATGGAAATGAATCAGAGAGTTGGGAGGATTTTGGGGTAAATCCTCAGACAGTCTATCCATGAACCATGGAGGGGTAGGAAGTGCCTCAGGTTCAGGGGATGTGATGTGAACATTATCTGGAGTGGGAGTAGGGGGAATCACTTGTATCACCATAAGTGGGGTGGTTGGAGGATTTTGAATAAGGGCCATTTGATGACGCCTGTATTCAATGATTGTGGGACACTGGTATGTGAAATGATCAAGTGAGTCACAGAGAGAGAAAGGACATCTCATCCATTCATTGACTAAGTTCATGACATAATGGATGTCAATGAATCAAGTACTTGATGACATTGGTGGAGAGGGGTATTGCTGAAAGATCTGGCGTACTGCTGTGAGCGTCTGTCAAAACTGAGGTAGCACAGGGAAATGGTGGGTGTAATGGCCATACTTTGAACAAATGGCACATGCGAATCTGGTTCATAGCCCTTTACTTCCTGTACTAGGGAACACAATGGAAGTACTAGGTGTGATTGGTGAAGTGATGAGCAGTGTGGTCGCTCGAGGGAGTTGGATCAGGTTGCATAACTTAGGGAGAGAGGGACATCTATTTGTGGGGTGTAATTCTTTCTTGCATAGTGCACAAGGAGGTTGAAATTAGGGAGAAAGTGGAGCGGTGGGATCTTTATTCTTCCGTCTTCCCCCAACCATCACGGTGGTGTTGGAAAGTGGGGGTGAGGGTGGTGCAGTGGGAGTTAGTATGAGGATATGCAATGGGGTTCCATTTGTTTGGGAAGGGAGGGATGGTTGAGGGACCATTGCGGTTGGGTGTAGATACTATACCATAATGGAAAGCACCATGTTGGGAAGGGTAAGCGTTGCAGCTACCTGAAAATATTGTACGCCCGGTGGGGGGTAGAAGAAGGGGATTTGAGTAATGGCTTGGGGGATTGTCTCCCAAACCAGGATTTGACCTTGGGGGAGTGTGAAATCGGGGGTGTGTGGTTCCAGAGGGTTCTTTGGGGGTTCCTAAGGTAGGATTTCTTTTGTTATTGGGATGTGAGGGAGTGGAGAAGCCTCTGTGGGAGGAATGGTATATCCATTTTCAGTTCCGTTGGAAGATACGACACACACTTATGCCAAGGGATGTATGAGCGGGGGTGATCCATGGTATGTTGTTTCAGGATTAATCTGTAAGTGCAGACACAAACCGATCTCCCTAGATCCACCCGGATCTAGAACAAAACATAACATAATAGTACACTTTCCCTAGATCTAGCCTATTGAATGAACTAAGAGATAAGGATTATAGGCATACCTTGTGAATGCTTTCCTTAAGTCTCTGTTGTTCCAAGCTTTTACTCCAATTCTCTTGCACCATTCAGGTCACAGCGGTACAAACCAATCGGAATATAGGCAGATTAATATATTCAATATCTAGTCTATACATATGATCAAGGAATTATGTAATAAAGAGACATCATCTTTATGGGAAAGGGACATATTACTGTATTGAATTGATTGAAAGTGAAACTTACAACCTGAGCCTTGATGTC
>ML796638.1:450811-504989 GCA_009831015.1 Picea engelmannii
AAAAACTATATAAAATCCTTAGAAATTTGAATATTTTTACAAAAATATTGCCAATCATTTATAGTTGGCATATGAAGGATTAATAAGATTCGCCAAGGTTTCTACATTTTAAAATAAATTTCCATCCTTAAAATCATCCCTGGTGGACATATGGGTCCTTACTAATCCTTTAAACTCCCCAATGTGATTTAATCTAAGAAAGATTCAAAATGATAACCTAGATTCCAAGCACGTGGGAATGTATGGGCCCATTACAATAATCTTTAAACTCCCCTAGTGATGTAAACTAAGAAAGTAGCTTAAAAAACTATCCTAATATTTGCAACATGTGGGCATGTATAAGCCCTTACAAATTTAAGATGTTTTGAAAAGAAACTAAGAGGATCCCTAAGGGGGCTTTGTTCTCTCCTAAAGATTTTGTTTTTAAGGAAGATTAAATCTTCCCTCAATCATTTTTTCTGATTCTCAAGATCGCTCTATGGTGTGAGAGAAGAGCATACTCAATGATTGAAGTTTTATTTTTGGTCCCAATGCAAGTGTTTATATATGTGATGGAAAATGATCTTAACTTAACTTTTACAATCAAAACAAGCCATCCATGTGGCAAAATGAAAGCAAAAGAGGAGAAATATGGTTCTTTTTAACCCCCTACATGCTTATGTTTTGACTAAACATTCATGTGGAGAGGGAATCTAAGTGTGATGAATTTACAAATTTCATAGAATCAATATTTAGAAGGCTAGGGGCCTTCAAAACATCACAAAAAACTCTTACAATGTTGGATTTCTGGACAAAATGCACAGGTCCTAGTTTAGACATAGGCACATGTGGTGCCAATGTGGAGAGACACAAGGACATGTTAGCGCACTATGTGCAGAATGCGCTAGGAAACACATTTTTGTTGGCGCATAGTGCTCGAAAGACACGCATGTGGGATGGAAAACCCGCACACGTTCTGATACGCGTCCGGAAATAAAATTTTAAATGAAATTCTCCTCTTCCAGCTTTGAATTCAGCTCTTTGCATGTAGGATTGGGCTGGTTATAATCCCTACAAGGTAAATAGATAAAAAAATAAGTGCTCAAACAACCCAAATAGGGAGGAAATTGATACCTTTCCCCAGTATGGTCGCCAATCTATTTTATCCTTTTCACCACTTGGATGAGCAAAAGAGGGACACTTGCAAGTCCAGTTGGGTCAGTTGAACAGGACATAAGTTAATGTATGAATCAAATGACTCAATCACATGAAATAAAAAAACAACTAAGCTAATAACAACTAAAGAAACAAAACTACAATGCATAAGGAAATTAGAACCAAAATTAATCAATCAATTGACCAATATTCATGCCACCAATGGAGAAATTATATTAGTGGGAAAATGCCAAAGAGAAAGGGAGACTTATGGATCCCCTCTTCCTCCAAGGGAGGGCTCTTGAATCCCCTATGTGAGATCTCTTCTTACAAATGACAAACTATAAAGTAAATGGTGAAGAAATCCAAGATTATTCCCTCAAGAGGTGAGGTGAATAGATTAATGAAATGATGCTAGTATGCTCCAAGAAGGAAAGAGGTTCCTTGTAGGAGAATAGAGGCAACATAAAAATACAATGAGATTCTTGAATTCATAGTGCACTCATGGCTTCTTTTTATAAAAAATCTTTGAGGCATTATCCAACTGGTCTTTAGTGTGAAGAAGGGGACCTTTAGGACACCCTTAGGTCTTTGACCAACCCCTCGCTCAGATTCATCTCGTATTTGAGGGTCAAATCAGCTTGGGAGTTGAAACAGAAGTGGGTGAGGGGACGATAAGAACCATAAATGTGTCATTCATAGGAGTGCGCAGATTTTGTCGTACACAATCGCGCATCAGGTGCATGTGTGCTCTTTTGGATTTTTTTGGCCTGTGCACGTGCACACACTTCCTGTATTGTTTCTGCATATGTCAATTTTATAACTAGTTGTATAGTTTGTTCCCTTTGGAAATGCATTTTTTGGGCCATGAATTAACTAATATGTGTTTTGGAGATGCTAGATTACTGTGACCATTTGCGAACGAAATTTTAGTGATAACACACGTGGTATGCAAAGACGATGTAAAATTCGACATGGAAAAGACCAATATCATCCTCGACTTGAAGCCAATCGTAAAAAAAAAAATTTGATATCTTCCTGGGACACATGGGATATTACAAAAAAATTATATTCCATTACTCATATATCACATTCCCAATATATGAGCTACTCAGAAAAGAAGTCGATTTCATATGGATTAAAGACTTCCAAGAATCATTCAAATTCTTAAAGAAAAAACTAGTTGAAGCCCCTATATTAAAGTTCCTGACTGGTCGAGAAGGTTTCACGTCCATGTCGATGCTTCAAACGTTGTTGTCGGATCGGTTCTAGAGAAACCATATGATGACACAGTCGATCACTTGAATGCGTATTCCAGTCGGAAATTAACAAAGAAAAAATAAACTATTTGAGCACGAAAAGGGAAGATTTGTCAATGATATTTTCACTACAAAAGTTTTGACATTGATTACTTGCTAATCCTTTCACATTCTTTACAGATCATCAGGTATTAAAATATTTAGTTAATAAATCGGTTCACCAAGGAAATATCTATCGATGGCTACTATTATTCCAGGAATTTGAATTTGATATAATCGTCCGACCTGGGAAAATGAACATCTGACCTGATCATTTATCCCGACTTGAAATAGGAGAGGATCCAACAGGCATGGATGATGACCTTCCATACACACATATATTTCAAAGAGAAGCTGCACCAAAATATCTTGAGTAGATAGAAAACTTTTTGGAAGAAGGAAAGGCTCCAAATGATCTCCCAATAAGTAAAAATAAGGTTCTAGCCCTAAAAGTAGCACCATTTACCATTATAAATGGATATCTGTAGAAAATGGGATGAGATGATATCTTAAGGATATGAGATATCAAACATGAAAGAGAAATCATTATCAATGAAGCTCACATAGGACCAGTTGGGGGCCACTTACAGGCCGACACGACAGCTCATAAAATACTTTAGGCGGGTCTGTGGTGGCTGACCTTACACAAATATTGTCGAGAGAAGGTTAGAAAGTGTGATGGTCGTTAAAGTTCCAGTCGACCTCCATGGAAGAATTATATTCCAATAACCTTAGTAAACTCTAATCGAGCATTTGAAATATGAGCAGTCAACTTTGTTGGACCTTTCCCTCAAAGAAAAAAAAGAACCTATGCCAAATATATTATCATTGTAGTAGAATATGTAACCAACTTGGCATAAGTTGAACCAGTCGAATCATGTACCAAATAAGTGGCGGCGAAGGTCATTTACGAGAACATAATCACAAGGTTTGGATGTCCACTTACACTAATCAACGACTAGGGAACACATTTTTTAAATGAAACAATCTAATTCCTGCCAAAGAAGTTTATGATCGACCATAGATGAACAACAACATATCACCCCCAAGAAAATGGGGATTTCGAAGAATTAAATAAAACACTGCATAAAGGACTCACAAAAATTCCCACAATCTTATGGGCATATATATATGCTTACGAACGATCAACTGGACAGACTCCCTTAAATTTAGTCTATGAGAAAGAATTTTTTATTCCTTTAAATTTTTGGTCCAACTCTGATATGATAGCAGTTGTGGCTAAATTCGAATAGGATAGAAGCATAAATGACCAACTGTATCAATTAAATAAACTAGAAGAAGAAAGAGTAATTGAAATGCACCATTAGGAAGTGCAAAAAACAACAACAGAAAGCATGGAATGACCGCCACTTAAGGAAGAAGTACATCAAATATGGAGACCTGGTCTTGTTACACGATAGTCGAGTAAAAGGAAAACCGAGAAAGCTAGAAACAACATGGCTTGGGCCTTATGTTATTGAAGACATTCGATTGATAGGAGTAGTTGAAATTTGAACCTTGTTAGGGCATCCATTCAAGAAAGTAATTAATGGATCCTACTTTAAAAAGTACTATACATAGAAGGAAACAAGCCTTGTTGGAAAAAAAAATAGGAGGAAAAGATGCCAATAGGGATCGACCAGAGATAAAACAATTTGGTCGAAGTCCGAAAAACATATACTAATCACATAATTAAGAAAATAAATCCTGCTTGTATTATAATAAACCAAATTTAGTTACAAAATTCATGTATAGAGATATAGGTATAAAAAACTGACATAAGAAAAGTTAAGTATTAAAAGGATCTTAAAGCCTAAAATTAAAGAAAAAAAAGGTAGAGTGGAGAGAGAAAGAAGCCTCTGGTCGAGCCATAGACAAAGTAGAAGAAGACATGATCGACACACCACTCCATCTCCTGACTTAAGAAAAATACTCTTGAAAAGGAAATCAATTGATCGAGACAGATCCCAATCAAGAGAACGAGGTTCAAGCGAGTGTGGTTCAAGTGAGCGTGGTTCAAGCGAGCGTAGTTAAAGTGAGTGTGGTTTTCATACAAGCAGGAGTAAGAAAAAAAATGGAGGAGCAAGATATCTATCAAGAATATCAACTAAGTAGATCCGATAATAAAAAGCTCAATGACTTAAAAGAAATAGTTGGTCAAACCATATACTGACCATGCATCAAGAGAGGAGACTTAATCAGCCGAACGAAAGAAAATACCGATCACAAAAATATCGAATCCAGAAAATACGTTGCATTTAAGTTGTGACAGGAAAGGATGGACAAGAATATCAAAAACATTAATAACCAATGTGACGTAGAAGACTGTTCCACAATGACCTACAGATCATCTCAACACATACGAACAATCAATTGGAAACCACCATGATTAATGCCTAACATGGCTCACATGAGTCCCAGTTTAGCACTGACATAGACATCCACTCGCATGAGTCCTCTAACTCTTCAACAATCATGATTGTAACGCACACACTCGTGAATCATCCAATTGATACAAACAATATCTATCCACAAGACAACAAGGATTTGTAAGTGTACAACAAAGTAGTTGCACTCATATCAATGATATTGAATTTGGTCATAAAGGACAATGATCATCACCAATATTGCACTTCTATATCTTGGGAGATTGAGTCACGTACGAAATATTCCGCTATCGTTTAGATTGCCTTCAATATCATGAATCCATACCCTATATAATAGAGCTCAAGAAAGGAGAAAATTTATTTTTCAAAGAGTTGAGTTTTAAAACATAGACCATGGAGTTGACGAACTTAGCTGATGAGGACCCCCCAGAACCAGACCCTCATAAGTCAGAAGTGGGTCAACCATCTTGGTCATAGATGTCAAAAGAAGAAATTCACTATCTCATAAAGGCAAGAATGCTCCTCTGTGGTCTCAACCGACCAACTCTTAGAGGCAGTAACACATTTGAGAATCATCCTAATGAATGGTGATGGAAGCCACCGTCCATTTCAGGTTACTTGAATAGAGCGCAGAAATAAAATGTGAAAATATCGTTTCAAGTAACACTTTTGTGTGAGAATAAATGATTGTGGACTCAAAACTAGGGATGATACCAAAATAGGTTATTTGATCAACAAAATTTTTGGAAGTGGCACTAAGGGAATGAGCCACTCACAAGCAAATAAAATATTCGACCCAACAAGAATAAGAACGTGACCAAAAAATAATTTCCACAGAAAGGAAGACATAGTCAAATCGAATAGCGACGGAGATCCAGGCACAATAGAATAGTCAGATGTGGCACTATAATATTGTCAAACACCTGAAGATTTTGTCTACACTTACATTTTGTCCTCGTCTCTCTCTCTCTCTCTCTCTCTCTCTCTCTCTCTCTCTCTCTCTCTCTCTTCTTCTACATTTTGTAAACAATCATTGTAAAAGAAAAAATTGTTATACTACCCTCTTGCTCGGGACAAGCAAGGAGTTGAGGAGGGGGGAGATGTTGTAGGGGCTAGTTGATTATGTCGACTAGACCCTACGGTCGACTAAGAGCTATTCAGTCGACCGTTGAAGTCATAAGTATAAGTCAGTCAAGGTATCTGTTAACCGACCGACCAAGGAAGTTAAGTAGTTACAATTGCCTGGTAACTAGATATAGAAGTATAAATAGACAAGATCTATGAGAGACAATGTATCTATTGTGTTGTATTGATATAACATATAATAAAGTGTTATTCTTCGGGCTTCCATTACTTGTGTACGTCTTCATCTATGTCTACATGTATGTATTCCATGTTTTCCTATGTAAGGAACTATTGGTAACTCTCTCTTACTTTTCCCTAGATTACAATAGTAGCCCAGTTTGGGGTGAACCATGTTAAATTCCCATGTTCTGATGTGTTTTTTGTCATGATGTGTTGGTTTATTTTGTTTATTGTGAACATGTAGTAGATTCTTATGAGTTAATATGAATATGTATATGATGGTTCTACACACATGTTGAATGATTAAGTAAGATGAATATTTCATACGTTATTATGTTGTTATGGTATCGTTCACATGGTATATTGCATGTTGAATGAATGATTAAGTAAGAATGAATGTAAGAACGATATCCATTGCCTTCATGACTGCAGAAGCATCGTTCCTGCAGTCCCCATAGGTACCTTGAGTGAGACTTCACTTGCTTGCAAGTGATGTCAAAAGGGCCAGTAGTTTGGGATTTGTTCGTGAATTAATGTTGAACCATAGGTCTTCCCACTGTGTCCCAACAAATCTCTTCACAACATATCTTGGTGTATGTTTTGTGTCAATTGATGGGGTATACATTAAGGCCCTCCTTTGATAGATATATTCCTATCGATGCCATCTAATCATATAGGAAGTGGATCTAAAAACTAGCTAGTACCTTGGAACTTGTAGTCATTAGTGGTAGGTTTTCTCGTGACTGACAACGCGTTTACCTCATCGACTCCTGATCATTCAATTCCATGGGTTTTCGACATAAAATCATCTATTAATACTAGCTATATTTTACTAGGTACCATGGTGTCCATTCTCATCATTAGTGGGTCCCGTCGCATCTGTTAACGGTATTCATCACTGTCCGATAGTCATATGGTTTCTACCATGATCAACACCAACTCATCTATTCACATGACATAGAATTGTACCATCAGGGATGGGGTGAAGACCTTGGGCTTACGAGAACATTACTCATTCATTCTACCCCTCCCGAGGTGGGATGGAGGATATCACTACTTTATGAGTACTATGATGTAACAACTCCTCTCTAAACCCTGAGCATGGGTAATTAATCATGATTGGTGATTTCCATACAATGGCATGTAAATATTGTAAATGTATTATTGTTTAATTGTAAATGCCAAAAATTAATTGTGGGGGTGAAGACTTAAATTATTGGACATGATACCACTAGAGGAAAGAGTGAGGGAACATAGAGAGGGGTTCATTATGCCAAGACGACCCAATCCTCATTGAAATATTTGAATTAGAAATATTAATATATTTCCCTTAACTTTGATTTCAAGGAAAATTAGTTAATGAGAAAAGGACTGATGGTTGAGCAACCAACCACCCCAATGAATGGAAGCATGGAGGGCTTGGCTAAGACAACAGAATATGTCATCCAAATGTACCCATCGTACCATTCCACAATCCCCAAGGTTGACCCGAGTGCCTTCTGATAGAAGATAGGGGACGTGTTGAGAACCTTCCCTAGGATTTTATGTGTAGAAGAACACACGGGGAAAAGGGGGGACATACACAGAAGAATAAATCAAGGAGAGTTTAGAAGGGAGTCTCAGAGAAAGGAGTTATTTGCAGGAATAGTATGAGAACCCAAGAACCTATCCTGAGCTGAGAGGTCACGAGTTTGATGTTGAAGGCGTCTGATAAACCACGAAGAGGCCCGATCTAGGAGAGGTGAGTGCAAAGAATTCCCTGGTGATATCATAGCATGGCACAGGGGTGGCCTTCTACTGAAGTGACTGAGAAAGTAGAGCCTATGGTTGAGTGGAAAGGAGAAAACCCATAATTAGTTGACTGGTCATAACTTGTAAAATATAAGTATTTCTTTATTCTATGTAATCAAATTCGAAGGCATGGTTAGATACTTGCACTGGTTCTTGTATTTGTATGTGTACTATATATATGAATAAGAGGACTCAACATTCTACCTAAAAAAACTAAGGAATTGTATAAATAGTACCCTCCTATGAATGTAGTCATGAATATAATTGCAATTTTGTGCCTTATGTGTGTGTCGTTGGGTATTTTTTGCAGTGTGATTCCTGTGAAAATAAAATAGAATTATAAACTAAGAGTAAGTGATACTTGTGAAAGGAATGAAAGATGACAACAATGACATGTCGAAGGCCTGAGAAGGCCGACAAAATTTATATACCTTCAAAAGGCCAAATCTTGAGTCCGATTTTAACTTTAAAAGAAGGAAGATTGGCTTAAGGAGCCTCAAGTTTCATATAAACCTCCACATTAAAATGAGAGGGCCACAGGATGCAAATCCTCATAGAGATAAAAAAAAAAATAACTTGCATACATTACAGAGTAAGATTCAGAGCCCTTGAAGGCCTAGTGAAACCATGCGAAAGAACTTGGAAGAATCCATGAATAGTTAAGTCCATATTTGGACTGTTGTCCTAGAGAAAACCCATGTTTTTAGCTTGAAGAAATAACAATCGTTGAATCGATGCAACACTTAGATTCTATCCCTTTTTCGGAAGGCATAGTCGTTGGAGTGCCTTGGAGAAAGGTTGATGAGATACATAGATGAGAAGGTCTCCGAGATAATGTGAGTTGTTCAATCCATTGGTGAGCAGTCCTAAGAAATTATGGACCATTGGTCTTAGTGTTAAGTCTAACAGAAGTAAAACTATCAGAGTGATGGGTGCAAATCTGTGTTGGGACTCCGATGGGAAAGGGTTTTGAGTCAATGATAACCATTGATATATTGGAGGGTTGAAAGGTGGAATCCCAACCATTGATATTATATGTGAGGAACAGGGTTCTAGACCCTAGTCCCATAACTTATCATATAAGTGTGAGAAGAGAGAGGATGATGGTCACATGACATGTCCTACTAGCATGGTAGCCAACATGTCCGGGAGGATGATAGGTGTCGATGCTTGGTTTTTCAAAAGGACAAGGATGATCCCTATTGGGATTAGAAACTTAGGAGGTCACCCTTGATTATCGACCATTATATATGAGGGTGTATATATTTGGACCGTCCATCTGAGGGTAATGATTGGAGGGAGTTACAGTCCTGAAAGGGGATGCAATCCAATGGGAGGAACTTAGAGGGAATATCTAGGCTTTCAATTTCGCAAGATTGGATCATAGCCTTTCTTCAAAGGATGTCGTTTAGATTCAGATGCAGTCCCAAAGGAAATTCATTTTAAAGGAGAGACTTCGAAGGTATATCTCTACTGTTGATCTCCCATGAACCGAGGAAATCCGAAAGGTGATATAGACCGTTGATCTCCTACTAAAGGCTTTGAGGGATGATTTTTGACCATAGATTAGGTAGATTCCAAGGAGAGACCTCAGTCATTGGATCTATGATCCATCTCGAAGGGAAGTAAAGGAGTACGATGACATCATGATGACAATGAATACCCATACGAAAAATTACCTGTCCCTTAAGATGACACATGGCGATAGTTGATTAGACATTGGGCGAGAAGGGCCTTAAAAATCCACTTTAATTAAGGGATCAAGAGGATGACATGGATAGTTACACATGTTGATCATAGAAGGTGCCACATGGCATAGCGATATAGTATATATAGGTGCACTTCTATGGGAAATATGGATGCCGCATGTTAGGTGGTGAAGGTGCCACATGTCTTGTGGAGATGTTGCCACATGTCAATAGGATTTGGCACTCGTAGGTAAAAATTCAAGAAAATTTGGACCGTCTGTCGAAGTTTAAAATGTCGGCAAGGGTATATGATGGTCAAGAATTTCATCGATGAATAAGGTCTCGATGATGTAATGAGAGTCACTGATCAGTGGTGGGTCAGATTTAATATCCACTGTATATTTTTGAAGAGCCCTTTATAGGTTATAGAATGTGTGGTGATGTCATGAGTGTCGTGGTATGTCATTGCATCTGGAGAATGACATGTGTCAGAACCTGTTTCATCATAAGGTCAAGGGTGGGACCTATTGGGTCCAGACCATTGGATAGTTGTTTGCAATTTCCAACCATCAGATCTACAAGTCGAGATATTTGGGTTGTTCATCGTAGATGGAAGGGTTGGCAAGGATTTTTTTTGGCTAAGAATTTTGATGATGGTGGAGGCATTGGTGATGTGATGGGGATCATTGGATATGCGTCCATTGAATATGATCCATAGATCTAGGTGTAATGTCGTCGGAGCACAGAAGAATGGAAGAGTGGGTGTTAAGTGTCGTGTATGTTAGCATCATTGAATCAACCATAACCATTGGATGATCAGCGTGGGGACTGTCATATCGAGAAACATTAGATGGGAGGGTGTTAATCGTGGCATAAGTTGAAGTCATAAACTCACTCAAAGTTGTTGGATGAGTGGCTTGTGAACCGTAGGATCTAGGAAGGGATTTGATTAACTATGGGTCGTCGGAACTTTTCGTTGGAGAAATTTGTAACCCATGGGAATTAAATTCCCGATGACAATGACATGAGGTCCCGTGGGATCAAAACTTTGGATCGGTAAGACACGTGGAAAACAACACATTAGATGACATGAGTATTGAGATGCCACATGGAAGTGAGGTGTTCTTGGCCAACAGAGACTCGATAAATTTGGGAGGCGATAACTTTTGACTCCGATATCGTATTTGGGCAAACTTATAGTCATTGGAAAGATATTGACGAGAAAGAGACGTTGGTTCCCTTGGGAATAGACCTTAAGATGTCTAATAAGAAGAAAAATTATAATACCCCATCCCATAAAAGGTACTTAAGGGGTTGGGTGTGTTATAGAGTGGTACCAGAGCAGGATACAACTCTAGGCATGGATGGGCCAAAGATCAATCAAAGGAATAGTATAATAAGGTAGAGATGAGCTTGTTTAAAAGAATTTATCTGCATTAAAAATTTACTTATCATCCGCATTAACTCCTTGAGGAGAATGATTGTCTATTGAAATGTTTCTGTCTTTATAATGGAAATATTATAATGCTAATTATAGTAGAAGGAATATGTTGTTTCTCTGTTGAATTGATGGCTAATACAACAATAGTGGGAATATGTTGATAAACATTAATGATAAGACCCAAATGTAAAATGGCATAATTTTGTTAGGGGTTGCTTAAGTTCAAAGAATGAAATAACTAATGTTTGTAATATAACTTGAAGATATGGGTTGAAGGAGCCCTGATAAATAGAATAATTGTTTATCAAGAGATAAGATCCTTATGGAGACTTCCTTTGGTTACACGAATCGAGTATGGATTGGTAGAATCCTTGGAAGTAATAAGTTGTTTCTTTAATAAAAATATTTAAACCCAGTATGTATAGCTTCTCACAATCAGAGGAATGAGGGAAAAATGGTAAGGTCAGCTTACTTGACTTGTAAGGGATGAAATTTGTTGTTGGAATAACCAAGTTAAGTAAATAAAAATGAGTCCTTTGGATGGTTTCTAGTACTCATGAAAGAGGTAGAGTGACATGAATGTATGAGCCAATTTATGATCACATGGAGGTACAAAGAAATTTATGCATGCCTATTGACTTGAGTACTTACTTATGAATGAAAGTATAATATGTAAATGTGTTGTAAGCATGTATGTAACATGCAAATATACATAGTATAACCTGTGGATGGTAGTAAGGTATGGTCTGTTGATGGGACAATTTGGTCAATAATGATCTGATGAAAGCATGAGTGCTGACAACATGAATAAAGATGTTAATAATGATGTTTGTATACAGTCTTATGAAGATAATATTGTAAGGATTAAGGAGAGACCGACACAAGGTCTAATTAAGGAAGTGTTAGAGCATTTTTAGATGACCAATGGATCGGACTGACATCCAAAGGTGGATGGTAGCCATATGGATATGGCTTGGTATGCTTAGCTATAAGTAAGAGGGAATTTAGGAAAATATTTCCTTTGGAGAAGTATGGCGACTAAGAATGGTTTGAGGCATGAAGAGAATCTATATTGGTTGTTTTGTTGTCTTAGGCACTATTGATATTTCCCATATTGTAATTCTAGGTTATGGAATAATTTTATAGTAGTGGAGGCAAGAGTGTTTTCTTGTTGGTTGTTTTTCAGGTAGAAATGGAAACATAATTATTAATATGCCATGTGAAACTTGTCAGTTGATTGGTCGTAAACTCTCAACAAAGAAGGTTGATATTGAGATCAAATAACTATATAAGAATGTTATAAAAATATGCAAGTGATGAACTTGTATGAATTACTGATAAAGGAGGAAGTAAGGCAAGGAGAGTGCTTTCCTGGACTGGATAATGTCATGGATGCATTCCTAACCCTACGTTGGAGGGTCTAAGTATCTTATTTAGATAATAACTGGAGGAAGAATGTCATTCCTTAGAAAGAAATAATATGAAATGATAAAAGAGCAAGAAGCAAGCATGACCATTTTGTTGGTTGTTATATTGTAAAGAGGGAAGCCTAAGTATGATCATATCTATGAGATTGGTCATGTAAATGATCGTGAACTCCCATCAAATCTGGATGATTTTAAATGAATGTGAATGAATGAGGTAAATATGTGCAAGCAAAGTGTGTGCATGCATGCACGCGCGCGCACGCACGCACACACACACACACACACACACACACACACACACACACACACACACACACACACACACATGCTTGAAGGCATGACATGACTGCATGAGTAAGAGGGAATTAAGGCAAGAATTGTACTTGTCAGGATTGAATAAATACCATTAATGCATGGTTGACTCTATTATGAAGAGTCACGACTATTTTTTTTTGAATAATATCTTGAGGAGGATGTATTCCATCTCCTCAGGAAAAGATAGTATAAATTGATGAAAGAGAAAAGGAGAAGGAATGCTCTGTTGTCATGATAAAAGGAAATATGGTTATGCCTTTGAGAATTACATGAGAATGATTGTGAAAAATCATGAGTGAAATGACTTAAATCAACATGCAATGTGGAAACTGTGAAGTGTGCCAGTGGTAGACACACACAACATGCTAATGCATGTGATTAAGTGCATAGGAGCACAACTTGAAGGCAAATTGTTAACATAAATATACCTATTTGAATGTAAATCTGAAATGCAGAATAAGAATGCAATCTTATCTTCCTCATGGAATATTGGGAAAGAATATGAAATGACAGAGCTAAGGCTGAATCGAGGTTGAGTTCATCGTAGATAATGATGGATATGCAATAAAGAAGTTGTATGATGAGACAATTCCATGCATAGGAACTGTGTGAGAACTCTATTAGAAGAATAGAGTCATAATCTTAATGATTGTTGGAAAATTAGACAATATACTACGAATTTTGTTTGTACAAGAATCCTGGATTACATTTTAAAATATCATGCATGAGTGAAAGATATGCAAAATAATGTTGGCCATTCTAATTTCTAATGGTAATGTGTAGAATACACAGGTCCATAATTTATTGTGAACTAAAAGCTTGTTATTGTAGCATGTTGATTTAATCCAGAAAGGTCAAGATGAAATTGACTAAAACTACTCAACGAATAGAGTAGGAAAGTCCCAAGAGGGGGAAGATTGCATAAGTAAAGCAGGAGAAAAGGAGGATTATTTTCTCACTCTCAAATTCTAAAATTTTGAGAGATAGTTGTATACTTTCAAAGAACAATTATGGATATAAATACAATTGGTAAATGACAAACAATTTTAATAAATACGTCAAATAATGATCTTGGTTAAGCCATACTATGTGAAGGTAGTAAGGCCTTGGAAATAATTCAACTGGACTAAAAATTCCGGGCTATGTAGTAGGAGTTGGACAAGGGAAGAGTCCCTTGAATCATTTCTTATCGTTTATTGTACTCCTCTAGGATGATATGAATGCAATGCTAGTTGGGTAAATGTTTCTAGCATGAGAATATTGACAATTGTGTATGCACAACAGAAAGTTCAATTATGTTTGCACTTAGAAAAACGTTGGGAATAATGAAATGGAGGGATATGCTAGGACATATCTGAAATTATATGTTGATTTAAATGCTACAACACATGAATTTTAATTTAATATGACAGCTGATGTAAACTATGAATGTGATGATGCATGTTACATGTAGGAAATGATTGAATTTGTTGGAAAAGGATAACTACCAATGATGGAAATCCTCAAGAAGAGGATAAATACAAGAAGGATGCCGATAGAAAATATTTATGAAAGAACTTTGGGGAAATCCCCATGAAGCACCATTGATGAGGTAATATCGGAGAGAGTGCTGGAATCCATGACAAGTATAAATAAACCATGTCTATGTAGCATGAGGCTTGAAATGGATTGGGTAAGAATGCCTTTTGAAATAATTTATTATTTTTAATAAAGTGAAAATAATTTTGAATGGTTGTTGTATGCCATTAATTGCCAAGCAGGGGTATGATTTAGGAAGAGAGACCTGAAGGATAGAGGGAGGAACCTATAGTATCCAAGGATGATTGAGATCATTGCAATAAATTCATGAACACATGTACCATGAATGCATATGCCAATCAAGAAGGATTGAAAGTACTCATAAGAAAAATGTTGTTTGATTCCATTGATAATATGCATGATGTAAGAGAGTGAGCATATATAGGAGTGCACATCATGGAAGGAGGATCTTCCATTATACTACTAGAGTATTAGAATAGTAAAGAGATAATTGGGTAGCCATGAGAATTGACACCTTGGTTACCCATAAAGAATGAATGTTTAAATGAATTTATATAGAATTTTAATTTCACAAAATGTATGTTGATTTGAGGTCATGATAAGATAAAAGGAGGCACAATCATGTTGTAATAATAAATGTGAACAAAGAAACCATGTGGTGATAAGTTTGTCAAGACCCAACATACTAGGGCAAGGTGCCTACACCTGAAAAGTGGTAATTTAAAATCAATGCAAGGGTGCATTGTGTATGAATGTGGCCATGGAGATTGACACATTGGTTAAATTCATATCATGAATCGATTTCAATTTGAATGGGATTGGTATGTTGAAATGGTGCATTCATATGGAATGGTGATTTCATTTTGATTTATGTTATCAAATAAGATAAAAATGATTTAATTGCTAGTCTACACAATTTTGAAATTATTTGGAAACTAGTGCAAGTTTGGCTGTGTGAATATGGAATTGTAGGAAGAAGGGTCTTGGATATGGTAGTGTTATAAGTCCATGAGGAATATCATTACCTACTCACCCAAACTGTTATTAAAAAGAATATCTCATACTTGTGAATCTAGTTCTATGTCCAATAGATCTGAAAATGAAAATGTGGAGTTAAAAATCTGTAGATAATAGATTTGAAATTTGATTGAAATTGATAATGGTATCTCACAATTACTATATGAATGTGATATAGGTGAGATAAAAAAATCCATCCTAAAGGGGCAGATGATGGTTGCCAATATAGGAAAGCATGAAAGGGATACTATTGTGAAATGAGAACCCTGTGATAAGCCATTATCATCGTAGAAGATGTTGTGTTGTGGTAACGTAGGCTGAAGGGACACCTCAGCAGAGTAAGCTAGTGGGACACCTTGGCTGTAAGACTTAGAGAAGTCTCATAAACTATTATTTTGTGAGAAATACTTGGAAAGGAAAGATGGATCGCCTAAGTGATTGTATAACAAATAAGGGGATTCCTGAACTTGGGCCTAGAAGGCAAGTGATCGCAAGGAAGAGGGGACTTCGATAACTTTTGTTATTTGATGATTGAGATCATGCACACAATGGGTATGTAAAGGAAAACAATGAGCCAAGTTAATGAGAAAACCATATGGATGCAAAAAATAAACTGCACAGATAATTATTATACTGATTGTAAACTTCCTCTTTAATTATGGACAACAATAAAATGTTTTTACATAAAAATTGAGGCTAATATGATTATTATTTGAAATTATGGTAGGCATGTGTTAAATGCCAAGATTCTGGGGAAGGACCAAACCAAGAAGATGAATACCATTGTTGAGATAGCTGAAAGAAGAAGGCATGGCACGTGCTACTGAGAAGTAAAGAACACCGAGGATGGTGTTCCTTTGAAATGAGAGGGGATTCTATCACCCCCTCTCTAAACCTTGAGTATAGGTAATTAATCACGATTGGTGATTTTCATACAATGGAATGTAAATATTGTAAATGTATTATTGTTTAATTGTAAATGCCAAACACTAAATGTGGGGGTGAATCCTTAAAGTATTGGCCATGATACCACTAGAGTAAAGAGTGAGGGAACATAGAGAGGGGTTCATTGTGCCAAGACAAACCAATCCTCCTTGTTGAAATATTTGAATTTGAAATATTAATATATTTCCCTTAACTTTGATTTCAAGGAAAACCAGTTAATGAGAAAAGGACTAGTGGCTGAGCAACCAACCACCGCAATGAATGGAAGCATGGAGGGCTTGGATAAGATAGTATAATTTGTCAGCCAAAGGTACCCAACATACCATTCCACAATCCCTAAGTTTGACCCAAGTGCCTTTTGATAGAAGATAGGGGATGGGTCGAGAACCTTGTTGGGCAACTGAGAGGGGGGGGGGGTGAATCAGTGGTTACCGTGCTTAAAAAATTATGCTTCTTTTAAAAACTTTACAAGGCACTCAATGATGATCACAATAATGCAGGGATATAAAAAATGACACATTCAGCATCAGTCACATATATGAGAAACACAGAGACAAATATTTCCCGAGGAAACCCATTCAGGGTAAAAACCTCTTCTTCTTTATATGACAAGTATTATCTACATTCTTTACATTATCATACATATGAGAACCAAATCATTGTGAGGCTACAACCTCTGTTTTTGCAAGCTGTAACTTGCTGAGATCATCAACTCTTTGTTTTCTCTAGCACCCACTAGAAGGAAGCTACAACTCCCTGGTTTTTCTAGCACCAACTAGAAGGAAGCACCAACTCCCTGGTTTCTCTAGCACCAACTAGAAGGAAGCTACAAATACCTGTGTTCAAGCATTAACTTGAACCTCTGAGGACAACAGTCCTCCCTAGCACCTCCCTACCACCCTGCTTTATAAATCTTTGCTATAAATCTTTACAGTGATATAATGTTCAACAATGGCTTACCAGACTCATCACTATTCTGCTGCATTTCGTTGCTCTGTCTGCCTCACTGCCTTCCTGCACACATGACTTGGGCTATCTGTTCTTCTGCTTTTTATGCTCTATGCGCCATGTCCTTTCACTGCACAGTTCCTCTTCTTATTCAATTCAACTGCTGCACTCCCTCTTTACTTCCTCACACATGCATTACCTCACCTCAACAACAACAACCACATCTCTTCTATGTACCGTGTACTTATAGCTTCTGTGCTCCTTATGCATTCAATGTGCACAATACCTCTACATACTCACACTGCACTGATATCCTCCACGTCTCAAGTGCTCTGCCTGATCATCACAACTCTTCAGCTTCTCTGGTGGTTCCCACCATGCGTCCAACATCACTGGGTGTTCTGCTGAGATTCCTCAGCCTCTTTGGCAGTTTAGACTCTTCGTCTTCTCTGGCATAGTCGAGCTTATCCTTTCTGTTTCAGTTACAAGATCCAACCCTCATCCAGTTGTCAATTTCCTCCATGAATCGTCTACATTCCACTGGCAGATTCCTTGTAACTCTTCAACTCCTCTGGAAATCACACATAAGTCTCTTCGCATCCTCTGGTAGAAACCATCAATGGTTTCTAGCAGTTACACTGTGAGGATCAACATTAGCCCTCCGATCATGCTCATGTTCACCTGCATCATTGGATTGGCTCCATGGGATCTTGCATTCATTTCGACATTTCGACATTCGACAAATCGACATTCGTGTGACCAAGTGTCTCGACACTCCTAGTCGCGATCCCTGAAACTCCGATGCGGAGCTCTTCTACACTAGGTCCTTCCTCCACGTGACCACACACGGTGACCACAGGCTACATCCATTTCACCTTTTCGGTATTTTCGTGAACTTATGACCTTCATCGACCCTGATCGACGATCCACGATCTCGATGAATTGACAGTCCAGATATCATCGTGAATTCACATCTCGTTGTTCCTTAGATGGAGGTTCTCGTCACTCCAAGTCACGATAGGAAAAAATCCAAGATGGAGCTCAGATCAATGGTCCACGTTCTTGGTGATCCGATAGTCCTGATCTTTTCGTGATATCACATCTTGCTGTTCCTTAGATGGAGGTTCTCATCACTCCAAGTTGCGATAGGTGAAACTCCGAGATGGAGCTTAGATCGACAGTCCACGTTCTTGGTGAATTGACGGTCCATATCTTTTTGTGATCTCGCATCTCATTGTTCCTTAGATGGAGGTTCTCGTCACTCCAAGTCATGATAGGCGAAACTCTGAGATGGAGCTCATATCAACGGTCCACGTTCTTGGTGAATTGACGGTCCAGATCTTATCATGACTTCACATCTCACGATTCCTGTGATGGAGGTTCTCGACTCTCCAAGTCGCAATTCGTGAAACCCCGAAGTGATGTAAACCTACTGATGTCACATGTGGATTGACACGTGTTGAATAACTACCACGTGTCACTCTGATTCATGACTTACACGTGCTTGAAATGTTGAACTAGCTTGACACTTGTTGTTGTCTGATCGTGCCACGTGTCATAGTCTTCCACCTGTCCTTTCTGACGTGGTCTGCCATATTCACCTCCTGGATCTGACAGCCTAGATCACACCTTGATCCAACGGCTAGGATCATTTCGCCATTTCACATTTCACGATTTCGGCACTTCGCCATTTCGCCACTTCGCGATTTCACCTTCTTATGATGAAGGGTCTCAAGCCTTCAAGTCCCGATCTATGAAACTCCGAAATGGAGTCAGACCAACATATTTAGACATTTCAAATTTCGCCTCTTTCTTCTCTTTAATGAATGTACAAGTTCTCCCTGATCCAACGATGGTCGTATCTTACGCTCATATCTGACGCCTAAGATCTATCCTCCTCTTCTGCGCATTCTTCTTGTCTGAATTCATATCTGACAGTCATCGAGGATTCGGGATGGGGTCCAACGATCACTGATGCTCCTCCTCTTCCATCATCACTGCATTGTTGATCATGATGATCTTTTCCATCGTTGTTCTTGCCATCAATGCACACTCTGATCCTGCCATTAATGACAAGCTCACTTTTTCCTGTTAAACCTGCCAACAATCCTCTGCACTATCTCTTCTGAACTTATCTAGCTTGCTCTGCAGCGTCTTCCTAAAATACTTCTGATACTTCTTATTGTACTTATGCCATCTTCGCTGCTGTCCTTTCCATCAATGACAAGCATATGTTGCCTGTTAAACATTTACCAACAATCTCCCCCTTTGGCATTGATGGCAACTAAGGCACCCGAATTCTTTTCTCCCCCTTTGACATCAATGTCAAAGAGAACATGCTCCCCCTGAGTTGTTGCAGTATTTTTAGGAGGTATTAGATATTAAACCAACAGAAACTCCCCCTGACTGGATGGACTCTCTTAGATGTGAGACGGGATGACACCCAACTTCTGTCTGAGATATTCAAAAGGTGTCTTGGCTAGGGGTTTAGTAAAGACATCTGCAATTTGTTCTGTAGTGGGAACGTAATTGACATGAACAATCTGATTTGTGACCTTCTCTCTCAGAAAATGATATTTTATGGGAATATGCTTGATCTTGGAGTGGAATACAGGATTTTTAGACACACTGATGGCACTAATGTTATCATAATGAATTGGGATCAGTGCAGTGTATTTTACCTCTAAGTCTACAAGTGTCTGAATCATCCATAATACCTGAGTGCAACAGGTAGCAACAACAATATACTCTGCCTCTGTGGTTGATAAAGAAATGGAACCTTATTTTTTACTAAGCCATGCTACTAAAGAATCACCTAGGAAGAATGCTCCTCCATTGGTGTTTTTTCTCTCATCGACACAGTTTTCCGAATCTGCATCTGAGTAAGTAGTTAACTGAAAATTCTGATTTCTGGGATACCACAGACCATAAGTCATTGTTTCTTTTAAATACCTAAATATCCTTTCGACAGCTTGCAAATGACTATGTTTGGGTGCAGCTTGATATCTTCCTACCATTCCTACAACATGCATTATGTCTGGGCGAGATGTTGTGATGTACACCAGGCTGCCTATCATTGATCGATATGAGCTTTGATCAACATCATGTGAATCATCATCCTTGCTTAATTTACATCCAGTTACCATAGGTGTACCCACATGTTTAGAATCTTCCATTTGAAACCTTTTCAGCATTTCTCTTAGATATTTTTCTTGAGAAATGAACATCCCTTCGGACCTCTGAGTAATTTGTAGACCAAGAAAAAATGACAGTTCTCCTATCATAGACATTTCAAATTCAGACTCCATGGCAGAAGAAAACCAGTGTACCAATGAATCCTTATTACATCCAAAGATAATGTCATCTACATAGACCAATACGATGAGCAAATTATTATCCTCTGTTTTAATATACAGATTTTTGTCAGCTATTCCTCTCTTGAACCCTTTGTCTTTGAGATACATATCCAGTTTGTGATACCAGGCTCGAGGGGCTTGTTTTAACCCATATAAATATTTCTTCAACTTGCATACTAAGTTAGGGTTATCAGACAGTTTGAAACCCTCTGGTTGTTCCATATAGACTTCTTCACTTAAATATCCATTTAGAAAAGCTAGCTTGACATCCATTTGATAAACTTTAAACCTTTTATGACAAGCATAGGAAATAAACACTCCGATAGCTTCTAATCTTGCTACGGGTGCAAATGTTTCATCAAAATCCAGTCCTTCTATCTGAGCATAGCCTTTACAGACTAACCTTACTTTGTTCATGATAACTTGTCCTTTCTCATTCAAATTATTCTTAAAGATCCATTTGGAGCCAATGACGTTTTTACCTTCAGGTCTTTGAACCATCTCCCACGTATTGTTTTTCTCAATCTGATCAAGTTCTTCATTCATTGCTTTAACCCAGTGGTCATATTTGCTGGCTTCATTAAAATTCTTGGGTTCTAGCATGGATTTGAAATCTATATGAGATTGTTCGATGTTTTTTATTAGCTTTCTCCTTGTTTGTACACCTTTGTCTTTTTCTCCAATTATCTGACTTGCAGGATGATTCTTTTGAATGATTCTAGAGGAGGAATTTGTAGTTGACTACTGATTTGAGTCTGTCTGAGTGTCTGAGTCTTCATATGATTCAAAGTCTTCATTTTCTGATTCATGGACCTGTTCATCCTCAGATTTAGTTGTGTCTTTTGTAGAAGACTCATTACTGTACACCTCTCTTGCTGGGATTCCTTCATCAATTTTTACATCAATACAGTCAACCATTTTATGCAACCTCTTATTATAACATCTATATCCTTTACTGTTTGTAGCATACCCTAAGAAGATACCTTCATCAACCCTGTCATCATATTTTCCGAGGTTCTCATCATTATTCTTTATGTAGCATTTACTCCCAAAGACTCTGAAGTGTTTGATTGAGGCAGGTCTTCCAAACCATAATTCATAAGGTGTCTTGTCACTTTGTGGTCTGAGGTGAGCTTTGTTAAGCACATGAACTGCTGTGTGTATTGCTTCTACCCAATAATTTTGACCAATGTTCTTCTCATTCATCATTGACCTGGCCATTTCCTGCACTGTTCTGTTTTGCCTCTCAACAACTCCATTTTGTTGTGGAGTTCTAGGGACTGTGTATTCTCTCTTGATACCATGCTCATCACATAATTCCTTGAAGTCTCTTGACATAAACTCTCCTCCTCGGTCCGATCTAACTGCCTTTAACCTCTTGCCTGTTTGAGTCTTTGTTAAAGCCTTAAATATTTTAAACTTTTCAAACGCTTCAACTTTTTCTTTGAGAAAGGAAACCCAAGCAAGTCTGGAGTAATCATCAATAATCAACATGAAGTAGTTTTCTTTCCTTGTACCTTCTTGTCTGGATGGTCCACATAAGTCCATATGAACTATTTGGAGTGGTTTCTCTGTTGAAGTAAATCTCTTGGACTTAAAATGAGTCTTGTTTAGCTTCCCTACTTGGTAGGGTTTACATATCGAATCTTGGGGCTTTGATATTCTAGGAAGATATTTTACTGCCTCAAGATTTTTGAGTTTGATTAAGTGATCGAAGTTTATATGTCCAAGTCTTCTATGCCATAACCAACTTTCATCATATTTGCTTAGATGACATTCTTCTCTATTTTCTTTCAACACATATACATTATTTTCAATCCTTATGCCTTTGGCCACCACTTGACTTGAGTTTACAGACTTTATCTTGCAGTCCTTGGACGTGAACACTACTTCACATCCTCTGTCACACATCTGACTTACACTGAGCATGCTATGTTTAAGCCCTTCTATAGGTAGGACATCTTGGGATTTTCCTTTTCCATTACTTAAGCTTACCATCCCTTTTCCCTTTATTTTTCCCAGAGCATCATTTCCAAAATTTACGTTTCCAGATTTGCCTTCACTAAGTGACATAAACTTACCTTTGTCTCCCATCATATGTTTGGAGCATCTGCTGTCTATATACCAAGGGTTCGTTTTTCTTTGAGCGGACAATACTAACCCACACTTGTCACTTTCCTTCTTCTTCCATAACTTGACATTTTCAACAGGGGATTTTGAGTCTGATTCATAGTTCTTTAACCGGCAATTAATAAATTTATGTCCAAAGTTATGACAGGTGTAGAATTCAATCTCATTATTCAATGGGCCAAACTTATTGTTGCAACATTGTCTACTTATTGACTGTTTCTTATTTCTTGGTTTTCTTGGTTGTATGTCTCTAGACTTAATTTGGCAAGTTGCATTCTGTGAAGGTTTGTTATTTGGCTGCATCAATATTTGTTGTGGGAAGTAATTGTTCCTTCGAAATCTTAATTTCTCATGTCTAAGTCTGTAGGAACAATTTACAACTTTGTGACCAAAATTAGAATAGTAGAAACAATAACCATAGAAAAATTCTTTGTACCTGGAAAAGGGTTGTCTTTTCTGAGCAATTCAATTTCTTCCATGTTGATGACGTCTTTCAGCAGAGAGTGCATTGGTTTTTTGTCCCACAGATTCAGTCCTCGCACCTTTTTCTTTACTTGTCCTGGGCGACTGAATGTCTTCCTTTGTTTTTGTAGGTTTGTTGTTGTCATTTGTTGTACTTTTGATAAACTTGATGGGTTCTTCATTTCCTGGCTTACCACTGCTTGATCCCTCTTCATAACCCAAACCATTTTTCAGCTTTGGATTCCTTTGCTGATTCAGAATGGTGGTTAATCCTTCTGAGGCTTTGATACTTGACAGATTCTGATTGTACAAAGCTTGAAATTTCTCCATCTCTTTCCTAGTTTTCACTACTTCTTGTTCTAATGCTTCACATCTAGCCTTCTTTTCTGATAACTGTCGTTTCAGAATATCTTCGATTTTCTTTGCCTCTTCTAATTCCACTTTTAATAGGACAAGGTCCTCATCAGGTCCTTTATTGTCTTTCTTGAACTGTATCAACAATTGTCTTTGCTTTCTGTTCTTAATTCTTAGTCTGTCAATCTCTTCCAGTGCACTGATCAATTCTCTTTCCATGTCAACCACGGATTCTTCTTCATTAACATCACTTCCTGTGCTGTTATTATCATAGTCCTCTTTATCCATGAGCATGAAGTCATTTAATTTATCTTCAATAGGGGAGTCATTGTCTTCATCATCTGAAGGATCATCATCATTGTTTATGCAGAGACTTTTCTTATTAAAGTTATTCTCTTTAAAGAACTTTCTGTGTTTATGCTTCTCCTCATCATCATATGTCTAATCCTTTCTTTTGTGGGGACATTTATTTGAAAAATAACCTATCCTACCATAGTTGAAACATTTGAAAGGTAGTTTACCTTTGTATTTTCCTGATCACTTCTTGAGTCTCTTCACAATTTTTTTTTCAATTTCATCCGTCTTAGAATCCTCATTCTTTTCAGCTTTGAATGATGCTTCTCTGGAGGTGGGCTTATCTTTAACTATTCTCATTTCATATGCAGTCAATGTTCCTAGAAGTTGATCAAACTCCAAGGTTTTTAGATCATTAAGTTCTTCTATGGCAGAGACTTTCGGGTTGAATCTATTTGGGAGAGATCTCAAGATTTTTTGAACTAAAGAAGGTTCCTCAACTTTTTCACCAAGTGCTTTCATAGCATTTACCATTTCTTCTACTCTCAGAAAGTATTTTCCAACTGTTTCCTCTTCCTTCATCTTCAACTGTTCAAACTGTGTTCTGTAGGTTTGAATCTTGGCATCCTTTACCTTCTCATTACCTTCATAACTGCTAATGAGTTTGTCCCACATTTCTTTGGCAGTTCCTAGGTGCATAACTTTTACGAATTCTGCTCCTGCAAGCCCACTCAGGATAGCATTCATAGCCTTAGTGTTGAAGCTAAATTCTAGTTTGTCATCCTTATTAGCTAGTACAACTGGCTTTACATAACCAATATCTACCACATCCCAGACATCTACACCTAAAGACATTATGTAGGTTCTCATTCTAACTTTCCAAAAGGCTAAGTTTGTTCCATTGAACAAAGGAGCCTTATTGGTTGAATTTACTTCATGACTTGACAAAGCTCTAGGATCTACCCTTAGATAAAAGGGGCTTGCTCTGATACCAATTGTTGGGCAACTGAGAGGGGGGGGGTGAATTAGTTGTTACCGTGCTTAAACAATTATGATTCTTTTAAAAATTTTACAAGGCACTCAATGATGATCACAATAATGCAGGGATATAAACAATGACACATTCAACATCAGTCACATATATGAGAAACACAGAGACAAATATTTCCCGAGGAAACCCATTCATGGTAAAAACCTCTTCTTCTTTATATGATAAGTACTATCTACATTCTTTACATTATCATACATATGAGCACCAACTCATTGTGAGGCTACAACCTCTATTTTTGCAAGCTGTAACTTGCTGAGAGCATCAACTCTATATTTTCTCTAGCACCCACTAGAAGGAAGTTACAACTCCCTGGTTTTTCTAGAACCAACTAGAAGGAAGCACCAACTCCCTGGTTTCTCTAGCACCAATTAGAAGGAAGCTACAACTCCCTGTGTTCAAGCATTCACTTGAACCTCTGAGGACAACAGTCCTCCCTAGCACCTCCCTACCACCCTAGTTTATAAATCTTTGCTACTGAAACTCATTACAGTGATATAATGTTCAACAATGGGTTACCAGACTCATCACTGTTCTGCTGCATTTCGTTGCTCTGTCTGCCTCACTGCCTTCCTGCACACATGACTTGGGCTATCTGTTCTTCTGCTTTTTATGCTCTATGCACCATGTCCTTTCACTGCACAGTTCCTCTTCTTGTTCAATTCAGCTGCTGCACTCCCTCTTTACTTCCTCACACATGCATTACCTCACTTCAACAACAATAATTGCATCTCTTCTTTGTATTGTGTACTTATAGCTTCTGTGCTCCTTGTGCATGCAATGCTCGCAATACCTCTGCATACTCACACCACGCTGATATCCTCCATGTCTCGAGTGCTCTTCCTGATCATCGCAACTCTTTAGCTTCTCTGGTGGTTCCCACCACGCGTCCAACATCACTGGGTGTTCTGCTGAGATTCCTCAGCCTCTTTGGTAGTTTAGACTCTTCGTCTTCTCTGGCATAGTCGAGCTTATCCTTTCCGTTTCAGTCACGAGCTCCAACCCTCATCCATCTGTCAATTTCCTCCACGAATCATCTTCAGTCCACTGGCAGATTCCTTGTAACTCTTCAACTCCTCTGGAAATCACACATAAGTCTCTTCGCATCCTCTGGTAGAAACCATCAATGGTTTCTAGCAGTTACACTGTGAGGATCAACATTATCCCTCTAATCATGCTCATGTTCACCTGCACCGTTGGATTGGCTCCATGGGATCTTGCATTCATTTCAACATTTCAGCATTCGACAATTCGACATTCATGTGACCAAGTGTCTCAACACTCCTAGTCGCGATCCCTGAAACTCCGATGCAGAGCTCTTTTGCACTAGGTCCTTCCTCCACGTGCCCACACGTCGTGACCACAGGCTACATCCATTTCACCTTTTCGATATTTTCACGAACTTATGACCTTCATCGACCCTGATCGATGGTCCACGATCTCGATGAATTGACGGTCCAGATCTCATCGTGAATTCACATCTCATTGTTCCTTAGATGGAGGTTCTCGTCACTCCAAGTCACTATAGGAAAAACTCCGAGATGGAGCTTAGATCAACGGTCCACGTTCTTGGTGATCCGACGGTCCTGATATTTTTGCGATCTCGCATCTCATTGTTCCTTAGATGGAGGTTCTCGTCACTCCAAGTCACGATAGGCAAAACTCCGAGATGGATCTCAGATCGGCAGTCCACGTTCTTGGTGAATTGACGATCCAGATCTTTTCACGATCTCTCATCTCGCTGTTCCTTTGATGGAGGTTCTCGTCACTCCAAGTCACTATAGGAAAAAATCCAAGATGGAGCTCAGATCAACGGTCCACGTTCTTGGTGAATTGACAGTCCAGATCTTATTGTGAGTTCGCATCTCGCGATTCCTATGATGGAGGTTCTCGACTCTCCAAGTCGTGATTCGCAAAACCCCGAAGTGATGTAAACCTACTGATGTCACACGTGGATTGACACATGTCGAATAACTTCCATGTGTTACTCTGATTCGTGACTTACACGTGCCTGAAATGTTGAACCAGCTTGAAGCTTGTCATTGTCTGATCATGCCACATGTCATAGTCTTCCACCTGTCCTTTCTGACGTGGTATGCCATATTCACCTCCTGGATCTGATGGCCTAGATCACACCTTGATCCAATGGCTAGGATCATTTATCCATTTCGCATTTCGCGATTTCGACACTTCGCGATTTCGCCACTTCACGATTTTGCGTTCTTATGATGAAGGGTCTCAAGCCTTCAAGTCCCGATCTATGAAACTCCGAAATGGAGTCAGACCAACATATTTCAGCATTTCACATTTTGCCTCTTTCTGCTCTTTAATGAACGTGCAGGTTCTCCCTGATCCAACGATGGTCGGATCTTATGCTCAGATCTGATGCCTAAGATCTATCCTCCTCTTCTGCACATTCTTCTTGTCTAAATTCATATCTGACAGTCATCAAGGATTCGAGATGGGGTCCAATGATCACTGATGCTCCTCCTCTTCCATTATCACTGCGCTGCTGATCAGGCTGATCTTTTCCATCATTGTTCTTGCCATCAATGCACACTCTGATCCTGCCATTAATGACAAGCTCACTTTTCCCTATTAAACCTGCCAACAATCCTCTGCACTATCTCTTCTGAACTTATCGAGCTTGCTCTGCAACGTCTTCCTAAAATACTTCTGATACTTCTTCTTGTACTCATGCCATCTTCGTTGTTGTCCTTGCCATCAATGACAAGCATATTCTTCATGTTAAACATTTACCAACAAACCTTCCCCAGGATTTTACTTGTAGAAGAACACACGAGGAAAAGAGGGGGAATACACAGAAGAAGAAATCAAGGAGAGTTCAGAAGGGAGTCTCAGAGAAAGGAGTTGGTCACAGGACTGGTATGAGAACCTAAGAACTTATCCTGAGTTGAGAGGTCACGAGCTTGATGTTGGAAGCCATCTAATAAACCTCGAAGAGGCTTGAGCTAGGAGAGGTGAGTGCAGAAAATTCCCTAGTGGTATCATGGCTTGGAATGGGGGTGGCTTGTTGCCTATATGACTAAGAACGCAAATCCTATGGTTGGCTGGAAATGGGAACACCCACAGTTAGTTGACTGGCCACAACTTGTAAAAGATAAGTATTTATTTATTCTTTCTAATCAAATTTGAAGGTTATATACTTGCATTGGTTCATGTATTTGTATGTGTATTGTATATATGAACATGAGGACTCTGAAATCTAACTCGAATAACTAAGGAATTGTATAAATAGTACTTTGTTGTGAATTTATTCATGAATATAATTGCAAGTTTGTGCCCATTGGGTAGTTGTTGCAGTGTAATGTCTGTGAAAAGAAAACAGACTAGTAAACTAAGAGTAAGTGATACTTCTGAGAGGAATGAAATATGAAAAAAATTGCATGTCGAAGGCCTGAGAAGGATGACAAACTTTAGATACCCTTAAAAGGGTAGGTATTGAGTCTGATTGTAACTTTAAAGGAAGGAATATTAGCTTAAGGAGCCTCAAGTTTTGTATATACCTCCACATTAAAATGTAAGGGTTGTAGGATGAAAATCCTCATAGAGATAGGAGAAAAAACCCTTGCATACGTTATAGAGTAAGGTTGAGAGATCTTGAAGGTATGGTGAAACCATGAGAAATATTTGGAAGAATCCATGAATAATTAAGTTCATATTTGTACTGCTAGCCTGGAGAAAACCCATGTTTTTATCTTGAAGAAACCACAACTATTGAATTGACATAGCGATTAGATCATGTCCCTTCATCAAAATACGTAGTCATCAGATCACCTTGGAGAATGGTTTATGAGAGACTCCGATGAAAAGGGCTTCGAGATAACGTGATTCATTGGATCCATCGATGAGTGGTCCTAGTGAATTCTGGACCATTGGTATTAGCGTTAAGTCCATTAGAAATCAAACCATCGGAGTGATGGGTGTGAATCTATGTTGGGGCTTTGATGGGAAAGGGTTCTGAGTGAATGATAATTATTGATCTATCAGAGGGTTGAAAGGGTGAATCCAAACCATTGATATTGGATGCGAGGAATAGGTTTCTAGCCCCCATTCCCATACCTTATCATATAAACGTGAGGAGAGAGAATATGATGTTGACATGACGTGTCCTACCAGTATGGAAACCACCGTGTATTAGAGGATGACAGGTGTTGATGCCTGGTTTTTCAAAAGGACTAGGATGACCCCTATTGGGATTAGAAATTTGGGAGGTCTCCCTTGATTTTCGACCATTGGATCTGAGGGTGGAAAGATATGGATTGTCCATCGAAGGGGTAATGATCAAAGGGATTTAAAGTCCTGAAAGGGGATGAACTCTGATTGAAAATCTGGTTCGTTGATCTGGAAATATTTGATCTGAGCCATTCTTCGGAGGATGTCGCTTGAATTCAGATGTAGTCTCAGAGGAAATGCATTCTGAAGGAGAGACTTTGAAGGCATATTTGGACCATTGATTTGTCGTGAATGGAGGAACTCTAAAAGGATATATAGACCGTTGATCTCCTACTAAAGGCTCTGAGGGAATATTTCTAACCATAGATTAGGTAGAGTCCAAGGAGAAACCTCAGTCATTGGATCTATGATCCATATCAAAGGGAATTAAAGGAGTATGATGATCTCATGATAATGGTGAATACACGTGAGAAAACTTACATGTCCCTTAGGATGACACATGGTGATAGCTGATTAGCTGAGGGGTCAGGCGTGGACCCCATTGGGAGAGAAGGGCCCTAAAAATTTGTTTTAATTAAGGGCTCAAGAGGAAGACATGGATAATGCCACATGTTGAGCATAGAATGTGCCACATGGCATAGTGATTTAGCATATATAGGTGCGCTTCTATGGTAAATATGGATGCCATGTGTCGAGTGGCGAGGGTTCCACATGTATTGTGGAGATGTTTCCATGTTTCAATAGGATTTGGCACTCGCAGGTAAACATATAAGAAAATATGGATCATCTGTTGAAGTTTGAATGGTCGGAAAGGATATATGATTGTCAAGAACATTGATGACAATGAAGGTGTCAATGATGTAATGAGAGTCCTTGATCAGTGGAGGGTTGGAGTTAATATCCACCATAGATTTTTGAAGAACCCTTTATAGGTTATAGAATGGGCGATGACATCATGAGTGACGTGGTATACTAGCACATCCTAAGAATGACACGTGTTGACACCTAGTTCATTGTAAGGTCAAGGGTGGTCCATATTGGGTCCAGACCATTGGATGGTCATTTGCAATTTCCAACCATCAGATCTATGGGTTTAGAGATCTGGGTTGTTCATTGTAGATGGAAGGGCTAGAAAGGATTTGTGTTGGCTAAGAATTTTGATGACGGCGAAGGCATCGATGACGTGATGAGGATCATTGGATCTACGACCAATGAATATGATATGTAGATCCAGGCGTAATGTCATTGGATCATAAAAGAATGGAAGAGTGGGCATTAAGATTCGTGTCAGTTAGCATCGTCGAATCAACCAGAATCGTTGGATGATCAATGCAAGGATTGTCATATCGAGAAATGTTATATAGGAGGGAGTTAATCCCCATGTAAGTTGGATTCACCAACTCACTTAGAGCCATTGGATGAGTGGCTTGTGAACCGTTTGATCTAGGAAGGGATCTAATTAACTATGGGTCATCAAAACTTTTCATTGGAGAAATTTGTAACCCATGGGAATGAAATTCTTGATGACAACGTGATGAGGTTCCGTGGGGTCTAAACTTTGGATCCATATGCCACGTGGAAAACACCACGTCAGATGACACGAGTATTGAGAGGCCACGTGGTAGTGAGGTGGTCTTGGCCAATAGAGACCCAAGAACTTTGGGAGGCCATAACATTTGATTCCAAGATCATATTTGGGTATAGTTATAGTCGTTGGGAATATCTTGACGAGCAAGAGACGTTGGTGCCCTCATAAATAGATCTTGAGATGTCTAAGAAGAAGAAAAATTATAATAAACCATCCCATAAAGGGTACTTAAGGGGTTGGGTGTGTTACATATGAATACCGCACGGGAACTCTCATTGGTGCTAGTTGTATTCCCGATGTATAATGTGACATAGATCCACATTGTATTTGATTGTGGCTATGATATATTTGATGACATGGATCCACCATGTACTTTTTCATGGCCATGGTATTGTATTTCATTTCATGGACCTGCAATGTATTATGTTGGTGGCCATGCTTTGTTTCTCTTTTGAGCATGGGTATGCCTACCTCGGGGATGATCTATATATGTTTGGGTGATGACTGGTTGTAGGTACTCAATGGTCCTTGATCTCCCAACTCATTCCTTATGCTACCTCATGATTATGGTTATTATAATGTGCTTTGGCCATTAGTTCCTCATCTGACCTCACACATTAAGGGGCATTTGTTATAACTCTATTTTCCACCCCATAGACTCATTAAGGACCTATAATGTTTTCATGTTGAGACATATCTTTTCTTCCTTGGATTTTGAGTTTTTGTAGGAGGTCACTCCTTGCATGTGTAACAAGGTGTGACAAGTTTCATGCTGCACCACTAGAAAGGTGTGACCGGTTGCATGTTGCACCATTTGAGACACGTGACTATCCCTAGAGCCTTTTATATTGAATAAGTTTTGAGGATATTAACATTGGGTTATTTTTATATATCAAATTATGAGCTTGGGAACTCATATTGGACTCATAGTTCACTAATTTCTAGAGGTCCAGATACATCCCCTAGTCTCCTCCATCAATATATATAAGGAAGGCATTCCAAGGGAGGAGGTGATCAAAAAAGGAAGGATTAATTAACAGATTGACTTAATTAGATGATCATAAATGATTAAAGAGTTCAGCCATTAATAACCATGCTGCAAAATAAGAGAAGTGAACAGCAACAAGAATGAGAAAAAGACAACAAGAACTTGATAACGGATTTCACCAATATGTGGCTACGTCTCTGGGCTCGCTTCCAAGTGGAGGACCTCTTTATTGATCTTCCAATGCTCAAGTTCTCTTTACAATGGCTCCTTGTTGTTACAAACATGCTTCTGATCTACTGTCTAGGACCTCCTTGTGTAGATGCACACATGCCTCAATACACTCCTCTGAAAACATGACAAAATGCCCCTCAAAACATGAGAAATGGGCTCAAAACTCCAACTCTTCTTCACCTTCCCTGCATACAAAAGTACCCTCTCAAGCTCAATAATAATGGTTTATGTATTTTTTAGGCTCAGATGAGGAAGCCCAACTTCCCACAAGAATCTGGCCTCTTTTTTGGATCAAATCCCCCTTCAAATGGCCAAAATATCCTNTTTGATGACATGGATCCACCATGTACTTTTTCATGGCCATGGTATTGTATTTCATTTCATGGACCTGCAATGTATTATGTTGGTGGCCATGCTTTGTTTCTCTTTTGAGCATGGGTATGCCTACCTCGGGGATGATCTATATATGTTTGGGTGATGACTGGTTGTAGGTACTCAATGGTCCTTGATCTCCCAACTCATTCCTTATGCTACCTCATGATTATGGTTATTATAATGTGCTTTGGCCATTAGTTCCTCATCTGACCTCACACATTAAGGGGCATTTGTTATAACTCTATTTTCCACCCCATAGACTCATTAAGGACCTATAATGTTTTCATGTTGAGACATATCTTTTCTTCCTTGGATTTTGAGTTTTTGTAGGAGGTCACTCCTTGCATGTGTAACAAGGTGTGACAAGTTTCATGCTGCACCACTAGAAAGGTGTGACCGGTTGCATGTTGCACCATTTGAGACACGTGACTATCCCTAGAGCCTTTTATATTGAATAAGTTTTGAGGATATTAACATTGGGTTATTTTTATATATCAAATTATGAGCTTGGGAACTCATATTGGACTCATAGTTCACTAATTTCTAGAGGTCCAGATACATCCCCTAGTCTCCTCCATCAATATATATAAGGAAGGCATTCCAAGGGAGGAGGTGATCAAAAAAGGAAGGATTAATTAACAGATTGACTTAATTAGATGATCATAAATGATTAAAGAGTTCAGCCATTAATAACCATGCTGCAAAATAAGAGAAGTGAACAGCAACAAGAATGAGAAAAAGACAACAAGAACTTGATAACGGATTTCACCAATATGTGGCTACGTCTCTGGGCTCGCTTCCAAGTGGAGGACCTCTTTATTGATCTTCCAATGCTCAAGTTCTCTTTACAATGGCTCCTTGTTGTTACAAACATGCTTCTGATCTACTGTCTAGGACCTCCTTGTGTAGATGCACACATGCCTCAATACACTCCTCTGAAAACATGACAAAATGCCCCTCAAAACATGAGAAATGGGCTCAAAACTCCAACTCTTCTTCACCTTCCCTGCATACAAAAGTACCCTCTCAAGCTCAATAATAATGGTTTATGTATTTTTTAGGCTCAGATGAGGAAGCCCAACTTCCCACAAGAATCTGGCCTCTTTTTTGGATCAAATCCCCCTTCAAATGGCCAAAATATCCTCAAAAATGCCCAATCTGGGCCAAACTATAGGGAAATAAACCCAACTGTGCATACAAAATCAAAATAATCCCAAAAGGGCTAGGAATGCACACAAATATAGGGTCACATGGTAATAAGGTGGCCAAGATCCAACCCTTTGGGCTGCATGCTAGCCCCTAGCCCTCAAACAAAGGTCATGTGGCGCTTTTACATGGGATCGCGCCCACAAATTGTGCCCAACATACGGTTATAGCCCTGATTTGTATGGTGGAGGGTGCTACCAATGCGCGCTTGGGTGGCTAAGGGAAATGCACCCCCTTTTTTGAATGGTATGGTGGAGCGCACCCACAGTTATGGTACTATGGGGTGTATAGATCCACGGGCTGGGGCTTGGTCCCAACCCCCTTCCACCTTATTTTACCATTGCAATTTATATAGTATGAAATGGGTGGTAGTAACAACCACCAAAGCATCATGCACTGGTAAATGAACTCTCCCAAAGAATTGATCGAGTAATGGGTCATGGGTTCAAATCCCATGAACCCCAACAAACTTTTAAAACTGCCATCCAGTGATAGGGTGCCACGTGGTAGCCCACGTATGGGCCACGTGGCACCTCTTCATTTGTCAGCATAGTTCCACATGTCAACTTCTGAGTGGATATTCCATGTGCCCAGCCAAACTGTTGATGTACTGCCACCTATCTCAATGCTATGTCAGCATGGTGATGTCATGCTGACGTCAACATTGACTTTTTTCCTCTTTGCGTATTGACTTTTCGACTGTTTGGGAAAACGGTCAGAGTGTGATAACTCTCGCATACAATGTCCATTTGAGAAAGTAAACATATGGATAGAATCAACATGATGATCCGGTCACAATGTAATTGGTTTCATTCAATTCCGAGAACTTTCATTTTGAGCATTTTCTAGACCTGGGGAGCCTCCTGGATCATTCCTCCCCACTTGGAAGCTTTTGGACCACCAAAAGTCTGGTATCAGTTGGTAACTAAGTGAGGATACTGTGTCCTCACATTTTCAGTCTCCATCCACTTGGCCTGACTTGGATTTGTGCCCTTCAATCCCACTCAAAGATACTCCACATCGCCCCTGTGAGAAGTTCAGATTATTTTGTCCAAAATGGTGTCTTCCTGCAGCTCGTTCATATATTCAGGAGAAAAATATTCTATGGTAGGAATCTAAACATTCTCTCCTTGATCCTCGATCATAGGAGGCTCATACAATCTCAATTTTTCCACATTTACAACTGAATAAATTTGCATATATGGAGGAAATTCTAACCGGAAAGCATTAGTACCAATCTTGTCTAAAATTTTGAAAGGACCATAATGAATTGGTTTAAGATTTTTACCTTCTCCTTGCATCCTTTCCTTGCTGATGTATAACCATACTTGATCTCTTTCTTTGAACTGATGATCAACTCAATGCATATCATGCCTTTCCTTGTACTTGGCTTGGCTTTTCTCCAACTGTTCTTGTACCACCTGATGAATCAATTGGATACGTTCAATGAACTTTGTAGCCCTGTCCACATCACTGCGTCCTTCTGTTGTAATGTATTTCCCAAAGACAAAATCCAAAGGAGACTTTGGAAAGTACCCCAAACATGTTTCAAATGGAGATCTCAGAGTAAAAGAGTGCTTGGCTCGATTATACACATGTTGTACATAACACAAATGTTCATCCCAAAGCTTAGGATGTTTTTTACAATATGCCCGAAGCAAATGCACTACTGCCATGTTCAACACCTATGTTTGCCCGTCCATCTATGGATGAAATGTTGTCCTCTTGTTTAACCTGGTGTCCATACATTCCCACAAACTTGACCAAAATTTCCCCAGAAACTTGGAGTCTCGATCAGATACAATAGAAGTAGGTAACCCAAAATGAACCCATATATTTTCAAAGAACATTTGAGTTGTTTTTTCAGCTGTGAATTTATTTTTACAAGGAATTAGAACACACATCTTGCTAAACCTATCCACAACTACATAAAGGTAATCATGACCTTTTCTAGACATAGGTAATCCCCCCACAAAATCCATAGATACACTTTCCCATGGTCTAGAAGGAATAGGAAGTGGAGTGTAAAATCCTAGATTTATGTTACTTGGTTTGCTTATTGCACACATAGTACACCCCTTTACATACTTAGCCATATTTTCATGCATTCGAGGCCAATAAAAAAATATTTGTGACTGAGAAACCATTTTTTCTACACAAAAATGCCCTGCTATAAGAGAAGTATGTGCCTCCTTGATGACATGGACTCTTTCACTTTTTCCCAAATGATACAAAAGTTTGTATTTAATATGATAATTCAATTCTTCTTCTCTTTTACCATGACTTAAAGTTGCATAGACTTCCTTAAAATCTTTTTCCTCGGCATATTGTTCAATGTAACTTTCATGAGTAATTGAATTGTGCTTAAGGATTGTAGCAATTGTACTAGGAGGCCTAGATAACATATCAACAACTTTATTATGAATTCCCTTTTTATATCTGATGACCAAGTGAAATTGTTGTAAAAATCCCATCCATCTAAAATGACTTGATTGTTGTAGCTTAGTTTCTAATTGTAGATACTGTAATGGCTGATGATCAATATGCATTATTGTTTCTTTGCCCATTAAGTAATGTTTCCACTTTTTAACACTTTGTAATAGAGCATACAACTCTTTATCATAGGTTGGATAGTTAATTACTGTTGTAGTGAAGGTCTTGGAATGATAGCATATGGGTTTTCTGTGTTGCATCAACACTACCCCCATGGAATAGTCACTTGCATCGGTTTCAATTTCAAAAGACTGTTGGAGATATGGCAATTCCAGAACAAGAGTTGTACTAATATTTACTTTCAAAGTATCGAAAACCTTATGTTGGCTTCCTCCCCACTGGAATCCCTTTTTCACACTTGTCAAAGCATGTAAAGGTGTTGCAATCAGAGAGAAGTTTGCAATAAAATTCCTTCAATATTGTGTTTCCCCCATGAAGCTTCTTACTTCAGTTACATTTGTAGTATTTGGCCAATTTACAATAACCTCAAATTTAGAGGTATCAATCTTAATCTCTCCACCTCCTACAATGTAACCTAAATATACAAGATACATTTTGCCAAATTCACATTTTGAAAACTTTACAAAAAGTTTCTCTCTTTGCAACACTGAAAGTATATGTCTAACATGTTGGACATGCTCTTCCGTGGTCCTACTGAAAATAAGAATATCATATAAGTAGACTATTACGAACTCATCAATGAATGGAATGAATACATCATTCATAACCGACATAAAAGTAGCAGGTGCATTAGTAAGCCCAAATGGCATCACTAACAATTCAAACAATCCATGTTTTTTTTTTAAAGCAATTTTCCATATATCCTGTTCAACAACCCTGATATGATGGTAACCACTTCTCAAGTCTAACTTAGTAAAATAAACTGCATGTTTCAATTGATCTAATAAATCATCAATGTGAGGCAAAGGGTAACAATTTTTTACCGTTATTTTGTTCAAGGTTCGAAAATCCACACACATGCGCCATGTGCCATCTTTCTTTGGCACTAGGATGATAGGTGACCCACATGGAGAAGCACTTGGCCTGATGACCCCCTGTTCAACCAGCTCGTGTACCTATTTCTTTATCTCTGCATTTTCCAAAACTGATAACCTATACATTCCAATGTTAGGAAGAGGAACATCCTGCTGCAACTGTATCTCATGTTCAACTTGTTTCTTTGGAGGTAATCCTTTTGGGACTTTAAATATCTCATCATAGTCAGAAACAATTCTAACTAAATGATCTTTCAACTTTGTATCACAATATTTGAAAGTATCAATTTTGATAGTGTCTTTAACTTTTACAACCATTAATAGATATCGCTTACTGACATTTACAATCCTCTTCATTTGTCCTGAGTTGATTAGAGATTGATTCAATTTCTTTTGATGATCCCTTACAATATATTCTTTTCCATATTTAGTTAATTGATACTTATCGTCTTCACGATAGAATATTTCCTTTCTATCATACAAATATGGACTCCCAAGTACAATACCACATATATCTAGTGGAACCACATCCAACTCAACCTCATCTATAAACTGTGAATTGATAGAAAACTTTAGGACACATTGTTTATTCACTTGCAATTGATTATAATTATGAATCCATCCTAAAGGATAAGGTTTGTTATGAGGTTTAGTGATTAATCCCAACTTTTTAACAATTGTCTCAGATATTAAATTTACTTGTGAGCCACTGTCAAATAGAGTATCAATTTTTGTATGTTTGGAAATTACTCTTATATGAAAAAGTTTTGTTCGTTTGACCTCATCAACTTCATTATCAACTTTTAAAGACTGAACTAAAGAACTTGTACTAGCTTCATAATTTTTACCTTTGATTCCCGTGAATGTGACCTTTGTCTCATCTCCCGAATCTGACCCCAAATCTGTTTGAGTTGTTGCAGTTGTCTTTGGCTTTGCTTTATTTCCAAACTTTGTTGGTTTCAAGTCTGGGTGAAGGATCCAACAACGATCCTCACTATGGCCTTATTTCTTACAATGAGTGCATTTAGGTTTATCCTTCTTCACTCTATTAATTTTCTTCCCTTTGAACTTCTCTTTACCCTTGCCTTTGAATTTTCCTTTAGTAGGTTTAAATGGTTTTACAAAATCAACATTTACATTCTTTCCTCTAGATTCAAGATGAGTCGCTTGCACACACACCTCATCTAAACTAGTTGGATTAAACATAAGAATGGTATGTCGTAAATAACTATGAAAACCACCTATATACTTAAGCAATGTCTCTTGAGTATCAAATGGTATTCCCAACAATAAATCTCTTTTTTGAAACTCCTGTGTATAACTTTGAAGAATTTTTCCTTTTAAGTGTCTAAAGTTCTCCCATGACATAATAGCTTGTTGCATGTAAGCTAGAGGATAAAATTGCTTTCGTAAAGAGGAAGTAAAATCAAGCCATGAAGAGAGAGTCTTACCAAACTTCTTAAGATCCTGTTTTGTCCTGCTTTCCCACCACACATGGGTGGTTCCTCCCATCTTGAGACTAGCAAGATGGATCATAGTCTCATCATCTATGATTTTTTGTATTCTACAATACACTTCAATTTGTCTTATCCAATTATCTAACTTTTCCGCATTTAGTTCTCCATCATACAAAGACAACTCAAACTTAACATCAAGTTTTAACAAAGGCATATTAGACTTATGCTTATGTGTTTGTTTTTGTATGGTAGATGTTGTGGAATGAGAACTAGCATTTGAGGTAGAACTGGAAGAAGAAGGAGAAGATGGTGGTGAAGGTGTCATTGGAGGATGATTTGAAGATTCTCCTTTCCCTTCACTTTTTCCCTTCATTAAAATCTCTCCCAAAACTAGTTTCTTTCTCTCCAAGAAATCCTCATATAGCACTTTGACCATTTCTGACATGGAGAAAAGTGCATCTTCAAGCTTCTTGGTTCGTGGAGAAAGTTCTCCTTCTGAAGCCATTCTTTTCTTCCTCAACAATCGTTCTATCTCATGAATGAATTCAGCCAATGATCCTTCTCCTCTCTGAGATTTTGATCTTATGAGCATCCAACCCTGCACTTGTTAAACCTTCCAAAACAACCAAAAGCTCGGATACCAATATACTTCATCCAAAAATGGAAGGATTAATTAACACATTGACTTAATTAGATGCTCATAAATGATTAAAGATTTCATCCATTAATAACCATGATGAAAAATAAGAGAAGTGAACAACAACAAGAATGATACAAAGATAACAAGAACTTGATAACATAGTTCACCAATATGTGGCTACGTCTCTGGGCCGGCTTCCAAGTGGATGACCTCTTTATTGATCTTCCAATGCTCAAGTTCTCTTTACAATGGCTCCTTGTTGTTACAAATAGGATTCTGATTTGCTGTACAAGACCTCCTTGTGCAGATGCATAGATGCCTCAATACACTCCTCTCAAAACATGACAAAATGCCCCTCAAAACATGAGAAATGGGCTCAAAACTCCAACTCTTCTTCACCTTCCCTGCATACAAAAGTACCCTCTCAAGCTCAATAAGACTAGTTTATATAGTTTTTAGGCTCAGATGAGGAATCCCAAATTCCCACAAGAATCTGGCCTCTTTTTGGGATCAAATTCCCCCTTCAAATGGCCAAAATATCCTAAAAAATGCCCAATCTGGGCCAAACTATAGGGAAATAAACCCAATTGTGCATAAAAAATCAAAATAAGCCCAAGAGGGTTGGGTGCGCGCGTGAAAATATAGGGTCACATGGTAATAAGGTGGCCAAGCACTAGCCCTTTGGGTTGTGCACTGACCCCTAGCCCTCAAACAAAGGTCATGTGGCGCTTTTACATGGGACCGCGCCCACAAATTGCACCCAACATATGGTTATAGCCCTGATTTGTATGGTGGAGGGTGTTACCAATGCACGATTGGGTGGTTAAGGAAAGGCGCCCCCTTTGTTGACTGGTATGGTGGAGCGCACCCACAATTATGGTGCTATGGTGTGTATAGATCCACGGGCTGGGGCTTGGCCCCAACCCACTTCCACCTTCTTTTACCATTGCAGTTTATATAGTATGAAATGGGTGGTAGTAACAAACACCAAAGAATGACGCTTTGGTAAAGGACCTTTCCCGAAGAATTTCTCGAGTAATGGGTCATGGGTTCAAATCCCATGAACCCCAACAAACTTTTAAAAATGCCATCTAGTGATAGGGTGCCATGTGGCAACCCACATATGGGCCACGTGGCACCTCTTCATTTGCCTGCATAGTGCCACATGTCAACTTCTGAGTGGATTTTCCCTGTGCCCAGTCAAACTGCTGTTGTGCTTCCACCTATCTCAATGCTACGTCATCATGGTGATGTCATGTCGACGTCAACATTGACCTTTTTCCTGTTGACCTACTGGCATTTTACCTATTTGGGAAAACGGTCAAAGTGCAATAACTCTCGCATACAAAGTCCGTTTGAGAAAGTAAATATATGGTCAGAATCAACATGACGAGCCGGTCGCAATGGAATTGGTTTCATTCAATTACGATAAATTTCATTTTTGAGCATTTTCTGGACCTGGGGAGCCTCCTGGATTAGGATGGGGGGAATATTTTGTAGTAAACTCATGCTACCAATTTTCATAGTGACTCTTCTACATATAGCCTTTAGATTAGATTTTTCCTTGCTTTTGTGAGGGCTAAAGAGGGGTTGGAGCAAGAAGTAGAAGAAACCTATAATTAGGAGCTCAAGGTATATGCATGGTTGATGTAATGTTTCTCTATTTTTGAATATAGATTTATATGGCTTTCCCCTCCATTGTCATTTGTATTCAATTTTATATGCAAGTCAATGGTAGATCTGTTCTTCCTTGAGTAAATTAGGTTATATCTAGTTGTGCTTGACATTCATATTTTTTGTCAAGGTTTGAGGTTGGTATTGTTGTCTTCTTGTGTGCAGGGAGCAAGTGCTAGGAGATGGAACTAGATTTCTGGAGCTACATCAGTCAGGATCACACAAGGATGATTGTCAAGTAAAGGGTAAGGGTCATACTCTCTTCCTTCTCATTACATGTCTTAGGATCAAATACACTAGATCTAGATGAAATTCATATTATAGTTTATCCTAGAGTTTGTCTCAGATCAAGGGAAGACTCGAGGGAGTGTTCACCTGTCCATAAGGGGGATTTATCCATAACAATAACCCCTTACATAATGATAAACACAATGAAACATTATCACGTTATTATGCCCTTGTTCTCTTTTTTTTTTTTTTGAAAATGCTTATTTGTTTCTACCTAAACTAATGGAAAATCTACAATGTAAGTCTTAGAGATTAGCATATATTGATATTGACACACTGGATAAAGATAGCGATAGATAGAAATTTAAATGCTACAATTCATTTGGAGTGATGTGTTAATGGTTACCAATTCAATCTAGACCTAGTGATTTATGGTCATGTTAATGATATTTAGGTGGAAGTCAATGGATGGTGTCCATTTTAGTGACTCCAACTTCTTATTTTTACTTTTTAATATTGTATATATAGCAAGGTCCATGCTATGTTCAAAAGATGATCGTTTTTCTAAATTTGGTTTACTCATTACAAGTTGGGTGTTTAATATGTAGAAATTTTGGGTGAAATATCATGTAAATATTTGTTCAATTGTCTCACCCACTTTTTATAAAACCTATAAAAAGTGTAAATATATGACTCTTGGTCTCACCTTTTTTAATCGAACCTAGGGAAAAGTGAAAAGAATACATGTGCTAGATGGCTTTACCTGTTTTGAAACGAAATTAATTGAATTTTAATTGTGTTCAAGGGTTTTGCTTCGCATTTCATTTATTCAACTATTTATTATGATGGTGTCAATGGGTTTTAGATGATAGTATCAACACAACATCTATTGGTTTAAACTTATGCATTTGTTTTGGATAGATAGTACATGTTCTTTTAGCAAAATATCTTCTCCTTGTGCCCATGGACTATATATTATAATATGTTCATTATTAAGGGTTGTAAACCGACATTATTTTTAGGAATCCTCGTAAAGGTGACCTGCTCTTCTTATCCTAAGTTATAGTCAACTTCTCCTAAATTATTTTTCTTTTGTTATTTTTGTAGTTGGTTAGTAATATGCCAAAGCAAATTAACACTACGGAATTGAGGTTTTAATGCTTGAATGGCATAAAACATAGCCAATAGTTGGATTTCTCTACGGGATTGAGATTTGAATGCTTGAATGCCATGGCCACAAAGAAATTAGTTGAATTTTTATTTTTATTTTAAACACAGATCTTGGCCTAATCACATTTTTATTAAATTCTCCTAAAATAATGTCTAAGTAAAGTAAGAAAAGAGTTCGTGATGAGGATATTGCTAGCTTCCCAACAAGCCTCATTTGTGTCCAAAATTGCACATTTTTTGAAAGCATGGTCGTATTTAATCTTTGCTTTGAATGTTGATAATATATGATATTTAAATAGGGAAAATCCTAGGGTTCTCCCTTATCTTCATTGGTCAAACATAATAATGAAAATATTACGAGGTCTATTGAGGTTTCTAAATCATATTTTCAACAACCACTCACATATAATTAGAGGGTTTTGATGGGTATTTATGTTGTTTTGACAATCCTTATGGATATCGGTGGCCACCTACTTATTACACTGGCTCAACAAACAATTTTCCATTTTGGCAGTTTTTTAGAGTTTTTAGGTCCCAAACTTTTGGGGTCGTTTTGAGGGCCTAAACGACATTTTTTTGGACTTTTGGGGGACTATGGGTTGCGTAGTGCATTACCTAACCCATAATGGAATCTGTACTCCCCGTCTAAACCTTTTTGATGAGGTATTGAACTCCCCAAAGAGAGATCGTATGCAAAAGTTACGCCCTCGAGAAGTTGACATATCAACTACCCCCATCGGGGCCCACAAACCTTTTGGTATTTCATCTCCCAGGGTTAACGTTTTGGATGTTTAGGGTTTTCTCATTTATTCTTTATGTTAAAAAGGCCTTCATATTCTCATTGTAAACATATCTTCTTGTGAATGAGCATAGCCATCACATCTCTTCTCAGAGATAAGTTGTCACCATTCTAGCGAGTCCATTCACTATGTATTTTTACAGTTTCTGTACATTTCTCTCATTAATAGAAATTGTGTATTATTGTATCTCTATGTTTATTGCAATATTTATGTGTATTTCATTATTATATCTCTGCATTCATTTCGTTCTCAAAATAATCTAGATAAGTGGTATTAGAGCAGGATGCTCCTTCTCATTTCTTAGTGCATGTCCAAGATGAGGTCAAGGTATAGAGAGTTGGGTCTCAAACTAGTTTCTATTAAGGACAACTTCTCTCTCCAACCCAAGTGACCTCACGTGGTAGAAGAAAAGAGAGACGAGGGTGTAGGAGATTCTATTAATATTTTTTTTGAGGAAGCCATCACACAACAAAGGGACGAAATGATGGAGAATTTTTCCCAAATACTTCGATGATTGTTGATAACAATAGACGTGCCTTCATAAAGAAGCCACTTTGGAGGAACCCCCTTTCAAGGTACAAGTTAATTTTGATATTCTTGTGTTTGAAGGTCAGATAGATCCAGATGCTTTGGAAAAGTGGTTAAATCTACTAGAAGTTTGTTTCTTTATCCACAATTTTTCTAACAGGGAAAATATCACCTTTGCACTCCTTAAGGTTGTCTCCCATGTCAAAATTTGGTGGGAAACTTACTGGGAGAAAAATTCCACCGAGGATTTTGGAATATTTGGGGTCGATCCGACTTGGGATTTTTTTATGGATGCAGTCAAGGAATAATATTACCTTGTTGGAAACTATGATGACCAATACATGAGATGGACCAAACTATGTTAGGAGAGGGTCCAAACAGTGTCAGAGTTCACAAATACCTTCCATACCTTGTGCACCAAKCTAGGTATCAAAKACTTCGAGCAGAATWTGGTTATGAAATATCGTGGGTATCTACAYAAGTACATCCAAACTGAAATGGAGTTTCTAGACATCTCATCATTGGAAGCCACTTATCAATATACTATCAAAATCGAGAAGAAATTTAAGCAGTAGAACAAGCGGGAGTTCGGGTCTACAAATACGTAATAGTCRAAGTATGGTAAAKACATCCCTAACTCACAGAACAAGCAACCTCAAGACAACCATTCAAAGCTGCACAAAAATAAGAKTAACAATAAGATGAATAAGGACAATGGAAAGTGGTGTGAATTCCACATGATCCCTTGGCACAACACYAATGAATRTTGCTCGAAACAGTCATTGGTGGCCGAGCTCAAAGAAAACGAATTGAACCCTGACTCAGACTCTTATTCAGAAAATAATAAAAGGAGATAGGTCATTGATGTAGAACCCATTGTTCCCATCATGAACAAAACAATCCAACCAGAAGAATCAGAGGATCCTGAGGAGGGGGGTCACCTCTTCCATTCACAAATGTGGGTGAAGGGGATCCCACTACATTTTTTTGTTGATAGTGGAAGCTAAAATAACCTCATCTCAGCAGAGGTTTTCAAGCATTTGGATTTTCTGACAACACCACACCCACAACCATACATCATCAGGTGGATTCACCAAGGACGATATATCCACATCAGATAATAGTGTCTCCTATCCTACAACATAAAGCCCTTCAAGGATGAGGTACTGTGTGATGTTTCCCCACTAGAAGTCTGTGATGTTTTGTTAGGCCAACTGTATATGTGGAAGCGTCATGTTGTTTATGAGTCTCAACCCCGTAATGTCATTGTTACTCTGGGGGGTCATCCCTATAGGATATAATAGGTAGTTTTGACTATTGTCCCATCAAAACAGTGTTGCAAAGTGATCTCTCATATCGCAAAGTTTAGCCTCTTCACAATATGGTTAGAAGGTGAACATAAGGACAATGCAACCACTATAGCCTCGACCCAAGATATTTCTATCTAATAGAAGTGGATCAAAAATATTGTATAAGAGAACAAATGTATTCTTACTTCACCTATGGGGGTGCCTCCACACTACTCAATCAATCAAAGTTATAACATAGCCCTTCATAGCTCTATTGGCCACAACCCTTTTCAGGCGTGCATGGCGTTCCAACCATTATCCCCCACTAATATAGCTCTTCATGTTGCATCTCCATCGATAGATTCCTCTCACACTCATGAATATCATGCAGCCATATTGGTTGAAGGGATCCATTCCCCCAAGCAAAATGCTAATTCCAAGTACAAGTAGGACAATGTCTTCCGCAAGGGAAGCAATTCACCAAGGTTCAGATTCAACAAAAGCTTCCCCATCTCCCATGGGAACTTGACACAATGGGGACCATTTATTCCTAAGGGGGGAGAAATGAACCAAATGGATATTAGTGGCCACCCACCTATTCCATTGGCTCAAAGAATAGTTTTTCATTTTGGAAGTTTTTTACAATTTTTCAGGTCCCAAACTTCGAGGGCCATTTTGAGGGCCTAAACAACATTTTCTTTTGTACTTTTTTGGGGCCATGGGTTGCGAACGACGTGCCTTGACCCTCTACGAAAGTTGTACTCCTTTGATATAAATTTTTGATGAGGCATCGAATTCCCCAAACGAAGATCGTATGCAAAAGTTACGCCCTCAGGAAGTTGATATATCAACTACCCCCATTGGGGCCCACAAACCTTTTGGCGTTTCATGTCCCGGGGTTAGGGTTTTGGATGTTTAGGGTTTTATCATTTATGATTTATGTTAAAAAGGCCTCTAGAGCCTCATTGTAAACAAATCTTCTTGGGAATGATTGTAGCCATCGCATCTCTTCTCAGAGATAAGTTGCCACCATTCTAGCGAGTTTATTCACTCTGTATTTTTATAGTTTATGAACATTTCTCTCATTAATAGAAATTGTGTATTATTGTATCTCTGTGTTTATTTCAATATTTGTGTGTATTTCATTGTCATATCTCTACCTTCATTCCATTCTCAAAATAATCTGGATCATCTGATTGTTTGAGTCTCACTTGCAAAAGGAACTTGGGTTCATTTTTCATGAGAAACTATTTGTCTAAACATCTAATGATGATTTGTAAATAGTGGGTTGATGACCCATTTTCCTCATCAACACATATGCTTATTGTTGAATTAAAATAATTGGTTGTCTAAGCAATCTTAGTCATGATATGAGATTGATATTTTTTTTTATATTTATGAATGGATATCCTTGTTCTATTGGTATTTCCAAGATCAATGCTCAACCAAGGATACAAGTTCACCTTATTTTAAGTAAAATATCCCAACCCATCATTTAAACCATCATCTATCTACCCAACCCATAAAATAAGCAGTTAATAACAATATGAAACAATGTTTGTTCTTGTTTTCAAACACCATATCCTTGAGGAAATAGAAACATACATGTCACTAGTAATTGAAGGATCATTCAACAATGGTTGTAGGTGATTGTTTTTTCACAAGGCTTGGGAAACCCATTACTTGGGAGTGTTTAGCAAGAACTGACTTGAGTAGATCATATGGGTGGATGGAATTGATACTCTTGAAAATTCAATTAAAAGAATGCACTGCATATTACATGTGAATGCCAAACACATAAGCCATGCCTCTTGCCAAAAATTTGATCACAAGGAAATCAAGCTATAGGAAGCCAAACATGTTGTAGTATGTGGTTACACAACAAAATAAAATGACACAACAATGATTAAGGAAATGTAAAATAATGTTGTAGGTGAAAGTCTAGTAATGTATTCAAATAAATAAACTATTAAACCAACAAAAAAAATATGGTGGGGGGGATTAGTTACCACAATAGTAGGAGAGATTAACTAGATTAATACATTCACATAGCAATTAATCACACCATAGACAACAAAATTTACCCTAGAAACTCAAATTGGAAAACCAACAAAGATGACTTCTAATTATGTTCAGGAATTTATACAAATCAGAGCACACTTGTTATAGATGAATTCAGCCTACGGATAAGCTAGATCTTTCTTGGATCTATCCTTGATCCAAGACAAACAAAGGTTCTAGATTCCTATGGTTCTCCCTAGATCTAAACAATATGTTTCAAATTTTATGCTAAGAGATAGTAAAGAGGCATACCTTTTCCTTTGAAGGTTTCCCTCATGTGTCTTCAGCTGGTGTATTCCTGGAGATACAGTTCCAAGCTCCTTCAACCTGCTACCTGCACACAAGTGACAAACAATACCAATCTACAAATTCTCTCTAGCATTAGGAAATCACAAATTCATCTAGATCTATCCCGATCTATTCAATGTAAGATCAGATCTAACATATATCATTGAACATGAACAATATGAAAGGAAAAAACCAATGATCTATATTAATACAAAATGGAAAAATACATCAATGTACCTTTACCTTGAATCTTAATGCATTCCTCCTAGTTCGAGGTTCTCGATGATCCTCCTTAGCCTCTTGAGATTCTCTCTCTATTTTTCCAGCATAACCACTCTTAAAACTCTTTCTCTCCATTTCATTGATTTGGTCTCTTCTTATAGGATTTTAGAAGAGATTGGAGATAGGCTTCATGACATGTGAATTAGGTGGATACAAGTCATGGATAGCTCGATAGCATGTTTACTAAGAAATTACAAGTCATATATAGGCTTGATGGCATGTGAACTAAGAAATTACAAGTCATGCAAAACTTTCATGCTTAATTATGAGGATTTTCCAACTTATTATGAATGTTTTCTCTATTATGAGCTTTTTGCTCAGGTTCCATACTCAACTATGAGATTTTTCCAACTCACTATGAACTTTATTTTCAATTATGAGTTTATTCTCAATTACGAAATAATTCTTATTTCATAATTATGAAGTTGTGACAAAATAATTATTTCCTTGTGAAATAATTATGAGAATTTTACTCAATTATGTAATTCTAGACTCATAACATCTAATAACATGCTTGTACAACCTATGGTGCAAAATACAAGTATAACAACACTCTAAATCAAATATTTCATAAATTCGTACTCATCAATATTTTTATAGATTGTGGCTTTTGCTTAGAGAGAATCTTTGTTTCTCATAGATATGCACAAAATCCTCTTCATTCTATGATCTAGGAACATACCTCTTCATACTGATTCTTCCATCCTTTTCCACTTCCCATTCCTCTTCCCAAACTTCATTATTTTTTCCATTGATTGGGTTGTGTTTTCATCATTCAAGGCATCCTCTATTATAATGTTGCTCTGAAATGACAACCATTAAGATTTTTTTCATATTGTTGTGGCCTTTGGTCTTTGGACCATTGGCTTCAAAATTTTCCAAGAACTTTTTTCTACAAAGTTTGGAGGAGGGATTATTTTGGATCACCGTCCCCATTCACATGCTTTTGATCCCTAAAATCTTCAACTCATATTTTTATCTTCTTCTTTTGTAAATTTGTGTTTTTCTCCTTGCTACCACAAAACAAAGTTGCTTCATCAATTATTATGGAATTCCGGTGGACCCCTTTGATTAGGCTCTAGTCTAGGAGTATATCTCTTCATTATGAGTCGTCCATCCTTCTGCTATTGCCCATTCTTCTTCCCAAAATTCATTATTTTTTCTATCTCCTGGGTTGTGTTTTCATCCTTCACGGCATTCTTTATTATAACATTGCCTTGGAATGCCAATCATCATTCCACTTGATGCCTTGGAATGCCTTTGAACCATTGGCTTCAATCTTTGCCAAGAATTATCCCTTTTTTGCAAAGTTTGGAGGAGGAATTATTTCATATCAAGTGGCCTCTTTAATTTCTAGTGCATATGAACCATTTGGACATTGCGACATCTTTCAAGACTTTCCTCAAACGATATCCTTCAACAGGGTAGAGTGCCTTGCATGGCATTACTTTTTGTCACATGATTGTTGTTCTTTCATCTTTTTTTGTATTATTATTATTTATAATTTAATATAAAAATATTTTATATTTGCATTATAGAGGGTAACAAAGAAGTGTGACATGTATAACTTTGTAGTTGTGGCATTGGAAATAATAAGTGAACACCATCCATCTTTCAAGATACCTACTTTGTGGAACACTACATATTCATTATTGTTTCACAAAAGGAACTTCTCTGAAGTAAGCAACTTTTCAAGGAATAAGTGAAGTGGTTGATCTTTTGTTCAAGAATTTGAAAATTCAAATCATTATAGAATTACAATTGAGAAATCCATCTCGGTTCATTGGTCATTTTTTTCCTTCACCTTTGATCGATGAAAAATTTCTCAACAATGAAACATTGTAGACCAAAATGTGGCTAGAATCTGACTATACTAAATGGATTGACTCCAATACCAAAATATTAGATCTCTATACTATTTCTTCTCATGTTATTATCATAATTCTAGATTCCAAATACAAGAAATAGACAATAGTTTAATTGGATGCTTCATCCAAATATCATAAGTTGTGATCTACTCAAAACATAGTTCCATTATGAAACACTTGTGATGAATGATTTGATTATTCTCATCTTTCATAGAGTAAGTTTTTGACTTCTCAAGTAATCATAAGTTTGGCCAAAATCTCTAAGTTTTTACAAGTTTAACTAGTTAGAGTAATCTCCACTTATTTTGAAGCCAAGTTGAATTGACTATCACAATTATTAAGTTAAACTAACCATCTTACCTACAAGTTTAAACCAAATTCTAATTCCTATATTACCTCTTCCTCTCTTCATCTATAAAAATAAAAAATAAAAATGATATTTCTATGTTCAAATCTATTTTGCCATAAATATGTTGACAATGCAATACTTTAAAATCTTACACTTTCCCTGCTTCACATTATTTTGCTGTAATAACTTCTTTCACACTTTATTATATGTACTCTAAAATAAATAGAGAAAGTCCCAAATTATGTTCAATTCTCCACGAGTAAATATAAATCATTAAAAAGGAAAAATCAATTCTTCATGAGTAAATATAAATCATCATTAATAAGGAAAAAACTCAATGTTGTTGTTCATAGTCAAACCTAACAGGTGCTGTGTGCATTCACTTTAAAAATATTGTTGTGATCGTATTCAAAAGTTAAAAAAAAGGTTTTTAGCTTTTAGCGTTTAAAACTTCTATAACAGTAACTCAACTTGTGTGTCCAACCTTTTGTGTTTACCAAGAATGGAAAATGTATTATTAAATAATTCAATTTAGTCAAGTGGATATCACATACACACATTTAAAATAATATCTCACCAAAACCAAACTCCCAGTTCTCTTTTTCATGATCATGAAAAGATAGCTATAAAGTACTTATAATTTATATTAACACGTACTTAGGTACATGTAGCTTTCCAACTTGTCCACTAAATCCTCAAGGGTTAGCATATGGCTAGTGCCACTATCAAAAAAATATGTACAAACAACAATAAACTCATCTAACCACTCAACAATGATGTTTTGATAAAATAATTGAAAAAAAAAACAATCTCCACCACAAACCAACTAATAATGACAATAATAATTTTTTTTGGATAGTGGAAGTTGACGTTATGGCCACTATGACTAGACCAACCATTTTTATCCTTCTTTGTTCCTTCCTTTTACCTTGGTTCTTCTTTTGCCTTCTTTGTTCCTTCCTTTTACCTTGGTTCTTCTTAGTTTGAGATGGGAGGGTTTCATTATGGTGTTCATAATAAACATTTGAATGGTCAATGTCAATCTATTAAGCTTTAAGCATACCAGGAATAAAAACATTTATATTATTGTATGTATAAGTTTTTTTCAAATGTATTTATTTTTTAGTAACTTGATTTCAAAATATTCATTTTTTTCTTCTTCATCTTAATAGTAATAGTATGTTACAACTTTTCTAATTGCATATAATAATAAAGGAAAAATATTATTAGAAAAAGTTCTAATTATATAATTTGTATGATATTATGTATACAAATCAGATATTGTTTTTAGGTTTTTTCATCATCTTTATTCTTATTCTTATTTAGAAAGATAAAGAGTGGGACAGACTAAAGTAAATAAAGATATTATCCATTGTATAACATTTTTGATACAATCTCTCTGTACGTGAATTTTCTTAACGAGTTTTTCATTTTATTTAAAATTTTATTCGTTCTTTTAATATGAATCACACTTCAATTTAAACTTCATTCTTATTCTTATTTAGAAAGACAAAGAGTGGGATAAAATGGACTAAAGCAAATAAAGATATTATCCATTGTATAACATTTTTGATACAATCTCTCTGTATGTGAATTTTCTTAACGAGTTCTTCATTTTATTTAAAATTTTATTCGTTCTTTTAATATGAATCACACTTCAATTTAAACTTTAATGAATTAAAGAGAGAATTTTCTCTATAATTCACATTGTTCATATAAGCAACAAATTTTAATCCATACAAAGATGATCATGCATTATGGAAAATTGTTGAGGTGATGATCATCCTATGCACTATGGATTATTGATCTCATTTTATCAAGTGATTGTGGGTCTTTGATTGAGTTGCACCAACAACCCATAAAAACATTTGAAATTATCCTCAAACATAATGATAACCTTCTATTTCTTTATATTTTAATATTGTTCACTTGCCTATAATTGCCATGTATCTTATTTTAATTAACCATCAAAATTCTTCTCTATTAATTATTCATGGACTATCTAATTTATTACTTTTATTTTGATCAATATAACTACCCAAATTTTCTTCACGTCCCCTTTCCTCACTTCAAAGTTATATTAATAAAAAAATATTATATCTTTAATCAATGTAACCACCCAAATTTTCTTCCAACATCCTCAAAATATTATATCTTTGATCAATGTAACCACCCAGATTTTCTTCAAACATCCCCTTTCCTCACTCACTTCACAGGTATAAATATAACATCTTTAAAGTTATACTAATAAAAAAATATTGTATCTTTGATCAATGTAACCACCCAGATTTTCTTCAACATCCCCTTTCCTCACTCACTTCAAAGGTATAATAATAACATATATAGTAAGTGGCTCTTTAATATTTATATGAATGGCTATTCCTATTTATGTCTATTCAAGTTTCTAGTTTATTAGACCAAACAAAGAATAAGATAATCGGATGAACCTTTACACGCTAGATCTCATAAACTATTGATTTTATTATGACATGAAGAAGACCTTTTAGTATTTATAAATAGAAAGTAGGGACAATATTTATAAATAGAAAGTAGTGACAATGATGGTCACAACTCTTCTTTTTAAGTAGTCTTACAAATCATTCCTAAACTATACATCAGTGAAAATGATGATCACAACTCTTCCTTTTAAGTAGTCTTACAAATCAGCCCTTAAACTATAAATTTTTTTATGACACAAAGTTACCTTTTAGTACTAAAAAAGGAAAGGAGTGATAATGATGATCAAGACTCCTCCTCTAATTAGTCTTACAAATAAACTCTTCTCATTGATGTTTTTGCAAAATATTAAGACATGTTTGAGTATTTAAGGTGGTTATTACATAAATGAACTCTTAATAATATTTTTTTTTTTTCAAAATATTAAAACATATTTGAGGGGAAGATAAAGTGATATATTTAAGGTGACTATTACTTGATTATTGAGTTCAGGTGTAATATTCAGTCAATGATCGCAATCAAAAGGTATTGAGTGATACTGATTTATGAGCGGGACGAAATGAATAATAGACTAAATACAATGACACAAAGATACGAAGAAAAACAACAGATATCCAGTGAACAATAACTTCTATTGAATAAAGAAAATAGGTTGAAACTGTAAAATTGCAGAACTGAAACAATTTGCTCGAATGGTGGTAGCTATCTCTGAGAAGAGATGTGGCTATTATGCACATCCATCTGGGCAAAATGATTACAATGAGACTCCAGAGGCCTTTTTAACATTACTCATGAATGCTAAAACCCTAGACATCCAAAAATCTTAACCCTGGGAGATGAAATGCCAAACATTATGCGGGCCTCGATGGGTAAGTTGGCACCTCAACTTCTTGGGGTCGTAACTTTTGCATACGACCTCCTTTTTAGGCTTGTGATATCCCATTGGAAAGGTGTTTTCGAGAACTACACATTATGCCATTAAACTGTGACTAAGTCTACAATTTGAATGTGGAAAGCCAAAAAAACATTGTTTAGGGCGCCAAAACGACCCTGGAAATACAGAAAGATGTACTGACATGAAAACTTCCAAAATAATCCAATTGGAATAGGTGGGCGACCACCAATATCCACTTGGAAACTGTGTATGGCTTCAGATAGCCCCAGAATTGTAGAACCGAAAATTACAAAGAATTACAGAAGAACGTGTTGAACTAAAAACTCTCAAGATGAGCCAGTGGGAATAGGTGGGTGGCCACCAATATCCACTTGGATCAGTCCTCTCCCCTTAGGAAGAAATGGTCTCCATTGCGTTGAGTGCCCCCATCAGGTGAGGAAATTTCTATTGAATTTGGCCCTGGGTGAGCCACTTGCCTTGGTGCAGGAGCTTCCCTGCCTTGACAACCCGATAAAGTCGGATCCCTTGACCTATGTGTCCACTATCTTATCAGTGGATGCATGTTCCATGTAGTTAGCGTTGAGCTCTGTTGGTGTCAATTGTTCTGCGATCTCCGAGGTGTCCAATAATGGTGGAAAATATGGTCGGAGGAGGTCCACATTGAACACTGAGTGCAAGCCAAGGAAGGGGGGAGTGTTGAGCTCAAAAGCATTTCCACCCACAACCTTGGTGATAGTGTAAGGCCCATAGTGAAGTGGATGGAGCTTCCGATGGGGCCCTATAAGGCGCTCTTTCTACAAATGTAACCAAACCTCGTCTCCCACCTGAAACTTGTGTGGTACCCGGTGTTGATCATGGCGTTGCTTGTACTTAGCATTGGCTTTCTACAAAATATCATGGACCTATTGGCAGATGTGCTAAATCCACTCAATGAATCTTGTGGCTTTTTTGAGCTCAGACTGAACATGGGCTATGACTGGTGGAGCTATGGAGAGCCATGTTGTAGTTGTGCTGAATATAGGGAATATTCTCATCCCATGTACGCAAATGCTTAGAGTTATACATATGCAAGATGTGCACAATCATGTGATTGGTGACCTTTGTTTGGCCATCATTTTGAGGGTGGAAGGCAGTAGATTTAGTGAGCTTGGTGTCCAACAGTGACCAGAGACTTGACCAAAATGTGTCGAGGAACATGTTGTCCCGATCTAAGATGATGGTATGTGGTATCCCAAAATGG
>ML796638.1:547667-558859 GCA_009831015.1 Picea engelmannii
AGGATATTTTGGCCATTTGAAGGGGGATTTGATCCAAAAAAGAGGCCAGATTCTTGTGGGAAGTTGGGCTTCCTCATCTGAGCCTAAAAAATACATAAACCATTATTATTGAGCTTGAGAGGGTACTTTTGTATGCAGGGAAGGTGAAGAAGAGTTGGAGTTTTGAGCCCATTTCTCATGTTTTGAGGGGCATTTTGTCATGTTTTCAGAGGAGTGTATTGAGGCATGTGTGCATCTACACAAGGAGGTCCTAGACAGTAGATCAGAAGCATGTTTGTAACAACAAGGAGCCATTGTAAAGAGAACTTGAGCATTGGAAGATCAATAAAGAGGTCCTCCACTTGGAAGCGAGCCCAGAGACGTAGCCACATATTGGTGAAATCCGTTATCAAGTTCTTGTTGTCTTTTTCTCATTCTTGTTGCTGTTCACTTCTCTTATTTTGCAGCATGGTTATTAATGGCTGAACTCTTTAATCATTTATGATCATCTAATTAAGTCAATCTGTTAATTAATCCTTCCTTTTTTGATCACCTCCTCCCTTGGAATGCCTTCCTTATATATATTGATGGAGGAGACTAGGGGATGTATCTGGACCTCTAGAAATTAGTGAACTATGAGTCCAATATGAGTTCCCAAGCTCATAATTTGATATATAAAAATAACCCAATGTTAATATCCTCAAAACTTATTCAATATAAAAGGCTCTAGGGATAGTCACGTGTCTCAAATGGTGCAACATGCAACCGGTCACACCTTTCTAGTGGTGCAGCATGAAACTTGTCACACCTTGTTACACATGCAAGGAGTGACCTCCTACAAAAACTCAAAATCCAAGGAAGAAAAGATATGTCTCAACATGAAAACATTATAGGTCCTTAATGAGTCTATGGGGTGGAAAATAGAGTTATAACAAATGCCCCTTAATGTGTGAGGTCAGATGAGGAACTAATGGCCAAAGCACATTATAATAACCATAATCATGAGGTAGCATAAGGAATGAGTTGGGAGATCAAGGACCATTGAGTACCTACAACCAGTCATCACCCAAACATATATAGATCATCCCCGAGGTAGGCATACCCATGCTCAAAAGAGAAACAAAGCATGGCCACCAACATAATACATTGCAGGTCCATGAAATGAAATACAATACCATGGCCATGAAAAAGTACATGGTGGATCCATGTCATCAAAGATATCATAGCCACAATCAAATACAATGTGGATCTATGTCACATTATACATCGGGAATACAACTAGCACCAATGAGAGTTCCCGTGTGGTATTCATATGTAACACACCCAACCCATTAAGTACCCTTTATGGGATGGTTTATTATAATTTTTCTTCTTCTTAGACATCTCAAGGTCTATTTATGAGGGCACCAACGTCTCTTGCTCGTCAAGATATTCCCAATTACTGTAACTATACCCAAATATGATCTTGGAATCAAATGTTATGGCCTCCCAAAGTTCTTGGGTCTCTATTGGCCAAGACCACCTCACTACCATGTGGCCTCTCAATACTCGTGTCATCCGATGTGGTGTTTTCCATGTGGCATACAGATCCAAAGTTTAGACCCCACAGGACCTCATCACGTTGTCATCAAGAATTTCATTCCCATGGGTTACAAATTTCTCCAATGAAAAGTTTTGATGACCCATAGTTAATCAGATCCCTTCCTATATCAAACGGTTCACAAGCCACTCATCCAATGGCTCTAAGTGAGTTTGTGAATCCAACTTACATGGGGATTAATGCCCTCCTATATAACGTTTCTCGATATGACAATCCTTGCATTGATCATCCAACGATTCTAGTTGATTCGATAATGCTAACGGACACGAATCTTAATGCCCACCCTTCCATTCTTTTATGATCCAATGACATTACACCTAGATCTATAGATCATATTCATTGGTCGTAGATCCAATGATCCTCATCACGTCATCGATGCCTCCGCCATCATCAAAATTCTAAGCCAACAAAAATCCTTTCTAGCCCTTCCATCTACAATGAACAACCCAGATCTCTAAACCCATAGATCTGACGGTTGGAAATTGCAAATGACCATCCAATGGTCTGGACCCAATAGGGACCACCCTTGACCTTACAATGAACCAGGTGTCAACACGTGTCATTCTTCGAATGTGCTAGTATACCACATCACTCATGACGTCATCGCCCATTCTATAACCTATAAAGGGTTCTTCAAAAATCTATGGTGGATATTAAATCCAACCCTCCACTGATCAAGGACTCTCATTACATCATTGACACCTTCATTGTCATCAATGTTCTTGACAATCATATATCCTTTCCGACCATTCAAACTTCAACAGATGATCCATATTTTCTTATATTTTTACCTGCGAGTGCCAAATCCTATTGAAACATGGAAACATCTCCACAATACATGTGGAACCCTCGCCACTCAACACATGGCATCCATATTTACCATAGAAGCGCACCTATATATGCTAAATCACTATGCCATGTGGCACATTCTATGCTCGACATGTGGCATTATCCATGTCTTCCTCTTGAGCCCTTAATTAAAACAGAGTTTTAGGGCCCTTCTCGCCCAATGGGGTCCATGCCTGACCCCTCATCTAATCAGATATCACCACATGTCATCCTAAGGGACATGTAAGTTGTCGCATGTGTATTCACCATTATCATGACTTCATCATACTCCTTTAATTCCCTTTGAGATGGATCATAGATCCAATCACTGAGGTTTCTCCATGGACTCTACCTAATCTATGGTTAGAAATATTCCCTCAGAGCCTTTAGTAGGAGATCAATGGTGTATATAGCCTTTTAGAGTTCCTCCATTCACGACAAATCAATGGTCCAAATAGGCCTTCAAAGTATCTCCTTCAGAATGCATTTCCTCCGAGGCTACATCTGACTTCAAACAACATCCTACGAAGAATGGCTCGGATCAAATATTTCCAGATCAACGAACCAGATTTTCAATCAGAGTTCATCCCCTTTCGAGACTTTAACTCCATTTGATCATTACCCCTTCGATGGACAATCCATATCTTTCCACCCTCAGATCCAATGGTCGAAAATCAAGGGAGACCTCCCAAAGTTCTAATCCCAATAGGGGTCATCCTAGTCCTTTTGAAAAACCAGGCATCAACACCTATCATCCTCTGATACACGGTGGTTTCCATGCTGGCAGGACACGTCATGTCAACATCATATTCTCTCTCCTCGGGTTTATATGATAAGGTATGGGAATGGGGTCTAGAAACCTATTCCTCACAGCCAATATCAATGGTTGGGATTCACCCTTTCAACCCTATGATAGATCAATAATTATCGTTCACTCAGAACCCTTTCCCATCGAAGCCCCAACATAGATTCACAACCATCACTCCGATGGTTTGATTTCTAATGGACTTAACGCTAATACCAATGGTCCAGAATTCGCTAGGACCACTCACCGATGGATCCAATGAATCACGTTATCTCAGAGCCCTTTTCATCGGAGTCTCTCATAAACCATTCTCCAAGGTGCTCTGACGACTATGCCTTTTGATGAAGGGACAGGATCTAATCGCTATGTCAATTCAATAGCTGTGGTTTCTTCAAGATAAAAACATGGGTTTTCTCTAGGCTAGCAGTAAAAATATGAACTTAATTGTTCATGGATTCTTCCAAATATTTCTCATGGTTTCACCATGCCTTCAAGATCTCTCAACCTTACTCTATAATGTATGCAAGGGGTTTTCTCCTATCTCTATGAGGATTTTCATCCTACAACCCTCACATTTTAATGTGGAGGTATATACAAAACTTAAGGCTCCTTAAGCTAATATTCCTTCCTTTAAAGTTACAATCAGACTCAATACCTACTCTTTTAAGGGTATCTAAAGTTTGTCAGCCTTCTCAGGCCTTCGACATGCAATTTTTTTCATATTTCATTCCTCTCAGAAGTATCACTTACTCTTAGTTTACTAGTCTGTTTTCTTTTCACAGACATTACACTGCAACAAATAACCAACGACACACACAAAGGGCACAAACATGCAATTATATTCATGAATAAATTCACAACAAAGTACTATTTATACAATTCCTTAGTTATTCGAGGTAGATTTCAAGGTCCTCATGTTCATATATACAATACACATACAAATACATGAACCAATGCAAGTATCTAACCTTCAAATTTTATTAGAAAGAATAAATAAATACTTATCTTTTACAAGTTGTGGCCAGTCAACTAACTGTGGGTGTTCCCATTTCCACCCAACCATAGGATGTGCGTTCTTAGTCACTTAGGCAACAAGCCACCCCCATTCCAAGCCATGATACCACCAAGGAATTTTCTGCACTCACCTCTCCTAGCTCAAGCCTCTTCGAGGTTTATTAGATGGCTTCCAACATCAAGCTCGTGACCTCTCAGCTAAGGATAAGTTCTTGGGTTCTCGTACCAGTCCTGTGACCAACTCCTTTCTCTGAGACTCCCTTCTGAACTCTCCTTGATTTCTTCTTCTGTGTATTCCCCCTCTTTTCCTCGTGTGTTCTTCTACAAGTAAAATCTTGGGGAAGGTTTGTTGGTAAACGTTTAACAGACAACATATGCTTGTCATTGATGGAAAGGACAACAACAAAGATGGCATGAGTACAAGAAGAAGTATTAGAAGTATTTTAGGAAGACACTGCAGAGCAAGCTCGATAAGTTCAGAAGAGATAGTGCAAAGGATTGTTGGTAGGTTTAATAGGGAAAAGTGAGCTTGTCATTAATGGTAGGATCAGAGTGTGCATTGATGGCAAGAACAACGATGGAAAAGATCAGCCTGATCAACAGCACAGTGATAATGGAAGAGGAGGAGCATCAGTGATCATTGGACCCCATCTGGAATCCTCGATGACTGTCAGATATGAATTCAGACAAGAAGAATGCGCAGAAGAGGAGGATAGATCTTAGGCATCAGATCTGAGCATAAGATCCGACCATCGTTGGATCAGGGAGAACCTGCACGTTCATTAAAGAGAAGAAAGAGGTGAAATGCGAAATGCCGAAATATGTTGGTCTGACTCCATTTTGGAGTTTCATAGATCAGGACTTGAAGTCTTGAGACCCTTCATCATAAGAAGGCAAAATCGTGAAGTGGCGAAATCGTGAAGTGTCGAAATCGCGAAATGAGAAATGGAGAAATGATCCTAGCCATTGGATCAAGGTGTGATCTAGGCCGTCAGATCCAGGAGGTGAATATGGCAGACCACATCAGAAAGGACAGGTGGAAGACTATGACATGTAGCACGATCAGACAATGACAAGTGTCAAGCTGGTTCAACATTTCAGGCACGTGTAAGTCACGAATCAGAGTGACACATGGAAGTTATTCGACACATGTCAATCCACGTGTGACATCAGTAGGTTTACATCACTTCGGGGTTTCATGAATCACGACTTGGAGAGTCGAGAACCTCCATCATAGGAATCACGAGATGCAAACTCACAATAAGATCTGGACTGTCAATTCACCAAGAACGTGGACCGTTGATCTGAGCTCCATCTCAGAGTTTTGCCTATCGCGACTTGGAGTGACGAGAACCTCCATCTAAGGAACAGCGAGATGCGAGATCGTGAAAATATCTGGACCATCAATTCACCAAGAACATGGATCGTCGATCTGAGCTCCATCTCGGAGTTTCACCTATCGCAACTTGGAGTGACGAGAACCTCCATCTAAGGAACAACGAGATGTGAGATCGTGAAAAGATCAGGACCGTCATATCACCAAGAATGTGGGCCGTTGATCTGAGCTCCATCTCAGAGTTTCACCTATCGCGGCTTGGAGTGACGAGAACCTCCATCTAAGGAACAATGAGATGCAAATTCATGATGAGATCTGGACCGTCAATTCATCGAGATCGTGGACCGTCGATCAGGGTTGATGAAGGTCATAAGTTCACGAAAATATCGAAAAGGTGAAATGGATGTAGCCTGTGGTCACCACGTGTGGTCACGTGGAGGAAGGACCTAGTGCAGAAGAGCTCTACATCGGAGTTTCAGGGATCGCGACTGGGAGTGTCGAGACACTTGGTCACACGAATGTCGAATTGCCGAATGCCGAAATGTCGAAATGAATGCAAGATCCCATGGAGCCAATCCAATGGTGCAGGTGAACATGAGCATGATCGGAGGGATAATGTTGATCCTCACAGTGTAACTACTAGAAACCATTGATGGTTTCTACCAGAGGATACGAAGAGACTTCTGTGTGATTTCCAAAGGAGTTGAAGAGTTACAAGGAATCTGCCAGTGGAATGAAGACGATTCATGGAGGAAATTGACAGCTGGATGAGGGTTGGAGCTCATAACTGAAACAGAAAGGATAAGCTCGACTATGCCAGAGAATACGAAGAGTCTAAACTACCAGAGAGGCAGAGGAATCTCAGTAGAACACCCAGTAATGTTGGACGCGTGGTGGGAACCACCAGAGAAGCTGAAGAGTTGCGATGATCAGGCAGAGCACTCGAGACATGGAGGATATCAGCGTGGTGTGAGTATGTAGAGGTATTGCAAGCATTGCATGCATAAGAAGCACAGAAGCTATAAGTACACGGTACAGAGAATAGATGTGGTAGTTGTTGCTAAGGTGAAGTAATGCATGTGTGAGGAAGTAAAGAGGGAGTGCAGCAGCTGAATTGAACAGGAAGAGGAATTTTGTAGTGAAAGGACATGGAGCATAGAGCATAAAAAGTAGAAGAACAGACAGCCCAAGTCATGTGTGCAGGAAGGCAGTGAGGCAAACAGAGCAACGAAATGCAGCAGAACAGTGATGAGTCTGGTAAGACATTGTTGAACATTATATCACTGTAATGAGTTTCAGTAGAAAATATTTATAAACCAGGGTGGTAGGGAGGTGCTAGGGAGGACTATTGTCCTCAGAGTTTCAAGTGAATTCTTGAACATAAGGAGTTGTAGCTTCCTTCTAGTTGGTGCTAGAGAAACCTGGGAGTTGGTGCTTCCTTCTAGTTGGTGCTAGAAAAAACAGAGAGTTGTAGCTTCCTTCTAGTGGGTGCTAGAGAAAACAGAGAGTTGATGCTCTCAGCAAGTTACAGCTTGCAAAAATAGAGGTTGTAGCCTTACAATGAGTTGGTGCTCATATGTATGATAATGTAAAGAATGTAGATAGTACTTATCATATAAAGAAGAAGAGGTTTTTACCCTGAATGGGTTTCCTCAGGAAATATATGTCTCTATGTTTCTCATATATGTGACTGATGTTGAATGTGTCATTGTTTATATCCCTGCATTATTGTGATCATCATTGAGTGCCTTGTAAATTTTTTAAAATAAGCATAATTGTTTAAGCACGGTAACAACTAATTCACCCCCCCTCTCAGTTTCCCAACAATTGGTATCAGAGCAGGCCCCTTTTATCTAAGGGTAGATCCTAGAGCTTAAACATGTCAAGTCATGAAGGAAATTCAACCAATAAGGCTCCTTTTTTCAATGGAACAAACTTTTCCTTTTGGAAAGTTAGAATGAGAACCTACATAATGTATTTAGGTGCAGATGTATGGGATGTGGTAGATACTGGTTATGTAAAGCCAGTTGTACTAGCTAATAAGGATGACAAGCTAGAATTTAGCTTCAACTCTAAGGCTATGAATGTTATCTTGAGTGGGCTTGCAGAAGCAGAATTCGTAAAAGTTATGCACCTAGGAACTGCCAAAGAAATGTGGGACAAACTCATTAGCAGTTATGAAGGTAATGAGAAGGTAAAGGACACCAAGCTTCAAACCTACAGAACACAGTTTGAACAGCTGAAGATGAAGGAAGAGGAAACAGTTGGAAAATACTTTCTGAGAGTAGAAGAAATGGTAAATGCTATGAAAACACTTGGTGAAAAAGTTGAGGAACCTTCTTTAGTTCAAAAAATATTGAGATCTCTCCCAGATAGATTCAACCCGAAAGTCTCTGTCATAGAAGAACTTAATGATCTAAAAACCTTGGAGTTTGATCAACTTCTAGGAACATTGACTGCATATGAAATGAGAATAGTTAAAGATAAGCCCACCTCCAGAGAAGCATCATTCAAAGCTAACAAGAATGAGGATTCTAAGCCAGATGAAATTGAAGCAAAATTTGTGAAGAGACTCAAGAAGGGATCAGGAAAATACAAAGGTAAACTGCCTTTCAAATGTTTCAACTATGGTAGGATAGGTCATTTTGCAAATAAATGTCCCCACAAAAGAAAGGATCAGACATATGATGATGAGGAGAAGCATAAACACAGAAAGTTCTTTAAAGAGAATAACTTTAAGAAGAAAAGTCTCTGCATAAACAATGATGATGATCCTTCAGATGATGAAGATAATGACTCCCCTATTGAAGATAAATTAAATGACTTCATGCTCATGGCTAAAGAGGACTATGATAATAACAACATGGGAAGTGATGTTAATGAAGAAGAAGCCGTGGTTGACATGGAAAGAGAATTGATCAGTGCACTGGAAGAGATTGACAAACTAAGAATTAGGAACAGAAAGCAAAGACAATTGTTGATACAGTTCGAGAAAGACAGTAAAGGACCTGATGAGGACCTTGTTCTATTAAAAGTGGAATTAGAAGAGGCAAAGAAAAATCGAAGATATTCTGAAACAACAGTTATCAGAAAAGAAGGCTAGATGTGAAGCATTAGAACAAGAAGTAGTGAAAACTAGGAAAGAGATGGAGAAATTTCAAGCTTTGTACAATCAGAATCTGTCAAGTATCAAAGCCTTAGAAGGATTAACCACCATTCTGAATCAACAAAGGAATCCAAAGCTGAAAACTGGTTTGGGTTATGAAGAGGGATCAAGCAGTGGTACGACAAGAAATGAAGAACCCATCAAGTTTATCAAAAGTACAACAAATGACAACAATAAACCTGCAAAAACAAAGGAAGACATCCAGTCGCCCAGCACAAGTAAAGAAAAAGGTGCCAGGACTGAATCTGTAGGACAAAAAACCAATGCACTCTCTGCTAAAAGACGTCATCAGCATGGAAGAAATCAAATTGCTCAGAAAAGACAACCCTTTTCCAAGTACAAAGAATTTTTCTATGGTTATTGTTTCTACTATTCTAATTTTGGTCACAAAGTTGTAAATTGTTCCTACAGATTTAGACATGAGAAATTAAGATTTCTAAGGAACAATTACTTCCCACAACAAAGATTGATGCAGCCAAATAACAAACCTTCACAGAATGAAACTTGCCAAATTAAGTCTAGAGACATACAACCAAGAAAGCCAAGAAATAAGCAACAGTCAATAAGTAGACAACGCTGCAACAATAAGTTTGACCTATTGAATAATGATATTGAATGCTACACCTGTCATAACTTTGGACATAAATCTATTAATTGTCGGTTAAAGAACTATGAATCAGACTCAAAATCCCCTGTTGAAAATGTCAAGTTATGGAAGAAGAAGGAAAGTGACAAGTGTGGGTTAGTATTGTCCGCTCAAAGAAAAATGAACCCTTGGTATATAGACAACAGATGCTCCAAACATATGATGGGAGAAAAAGGTAAGTTTATGTCACTTAGTGAAGGCAAATCTGGAAACGTAAATTTTGGAAATGATGCTCTGGGAAAAATAAAGGGAAAAGGGATGGTAAGCTTAAGTAATGGAAAAGGAAAATCCCAAGATGTCCTACTTGTAGAAGGGCTAAAACATAACCTGCTCAGTGTAAGTCAGATGTGTGACAGAGGATGTGAAGTAGTGTTCACGTCCAAGGACTACAAGATAAAGTCTGTAAACTCAAGTCAAGTGGTGGCCAAAGGCATAAGGATTGAAAATAATGTATATGTGCTGAAAGAAAATAGAGAAGAATGTCATCTAAGCAAATATTATGAAAGTTGGTTATGGCATAGAAGACTTGGACATCTAAACTTCGATCACTTAATCAAACTCAAAAATCTTGAGGCAGTAAAAGATCTTCCTAGAATATCAAAGCCCCAATATTCGATATGTAAACCCTGCCAAGTAGGGAAGCTAAACAGGACTCAGTTTAAGTCCAAGAGCTTTACTTCAACAGAGAAACCACTCCAAATAGTTCATATGGACTTATGTGCACCATCCAAACAAGAAGGCACAGGGAAAGAAAACTACTTCATGTTGATTATTGATCATTACTCCAGACTTGCTTGGGTTGCCTTTCTCAAAGAAAAAGATGAAGCGTTTGAAAAGTTTAAAATATTTAAGGCTTTAACAGAGACTCAAACAGGAAAGAGGTTAAAGGCAGTTAGATCGGACCGAGGAGGAGAGTTTATGTCAAGAGACTTCAAGGAATTCTGTGATGAGCATGGTATCAATAGAGAATACACAATCCCTAGAACTCCACAACAAAATGGAGTTGTTGAGAGGCAAAACAGAACAGTGCAGGAAATGGCCAGGTCAATGATGAATGAGAAGAACATTGGTCAAAACTATTGGGTAGAAGCAATACACACAGCAGTTCATGTGCTTAAAAAAGATCACCTCAGACCATAAAGTGACAAGACACCTTATGAATTATGGTTTGGAAGACCTGCCTTAATCAAACACTTCAGAGTCTTTGGGAGTAAATGCTACATAAAGAACAATGATGAGAACCTCGGAAAATATGATGACAGGGTTGATGAAGGTATCTTCTTAGGGTATGCTACAAACAGTAAAGGATATAGATGCTAAAATAAGAGGCTGCATAAAATGGTTGACTGTATTGATGTAAAAATTGATGAAGCAATCCCAGCAAGAGAGGTGTACAGTAATGAGTCTTCTACAGAAGACACAGCTAAAGCTGAAGATGAATAGGTCCATAAATCAGAAAATGAAGACTTTGAATCAAATGAAGACTCAGACACTCAGACAAACTCAAATCAGCAGTCAACTACAAATTCCTCCTCCAGAATCATTCAAAAGAATCATCCTGCAAGTCAGATAATTGGAGAAAAAGAAAAAGGTGTACAAACGAGGAGAAATCTAATAAAAAACACCGAACAATCTCATATAGATTTCATATCCATGCTGGAACCCAAGAATTTTAATGAAGCCAGCAAAGATGACCACTGGTTTAAAGCAATGAATGAAGAACTTGATCAGATTGAGAAAAACAATACGTGGGAGATGGTTCAAAGACCTGAAGGTAAAAACGTCATTGGCTCCAAATGGATCTTTAAGAATAAGTTG
>ML796639.1:9007-20961 GCA_009831015.1 Picea engelmannii
CCCCGACGAGGAGAGGCCCTACACACCATGCTATGTGGTGGAGGAACTGCCTCCAGAGCTCACCCAGGCAGCAGCGGAATGCAACGAGCAGGGCGGAAATGAGGCAGCTCCAGAGGAGCGCGCAGACACCAATGGCCCCGAGCAGCACGCGTCAGGGGACTGGGACCTTCTTAGTCTCCTCTTCGAGGTACGACAGCTATTGGGGGATCAGGTCTTCCGCATGGCACGCCTGGAGCAACGAATTGACATGTTTTATGCAGCCCATTCGAGAGCCGCTCAGAAGAAACAATGTCCAACCTGCGTTAGAGTTTACGCCTTCCCTGCACGATGGAGGCACGCAGCAATGGACGACGACACACATCAGGGTTCAGAGGTTATATGATTGCAATTCTAGTCTTTGTTTCTGTTTTAGCTCTTTCAGTTCAAGTGTCAAGCTAGGAAACTATAGTCRTCTCTTAGCCTTAGACAGTAMTGGTAGTTTTCAGRCTATGAMTGCGCGTCYCGRTTTCCTTYRGGYGGGACGTTGCAGAGACAYTATCAATGTTTTGTTCRCTCTGTAAGAATGGATAACACGTGGACTGGAGAGCCCAACTGTCCTGGTTTCCTACTTAGGCGGGACAGCTGGCCTCCCCTGCAATTTTGGTTTTTGCCTATTTGAATATAACAGGACCCACCCCTTTATTTACAAAAAAAAAAAAAATGTCCATACCTTGTTCTAAACATTGTCTTGTTGATATCTTCTTCCCTTATCCTCACTTGATGATAGATTGATCTCAATTAAATATTGGAAAAGATTCTTGCACCTTTCAGCTGATCAAATAAATAATCAATTCTTGGAAAATGATATTTGTTCTTATAGTGACCTTATTCAGCTGTCTAAAATCAATACATAGCCTTAAGGTTCCATCCTTCTTATTCACAAAAATAACTGAGGCTCTCCAAGGTGACACACTTGGGTGTATATACCCCTTCTTCAAGAGTTATTCAAGGTGCATCTCCAACTTTTTCAATTCCAGTGTGTCCATTATATAAGGTGTCTTGGACATTGGGGTATCTCTTGACACCAAATCAATAGAGAAATCAATGTCCCTCTTTGGTGGCAAGCCATGGATTTCCTCAAAAACATATTCAAAATAATTTAAGACCATATGGTCTTTAATACTTGCCACTTTATCTTCAGTTGATTCTTCCATATGGATTGCAAAAATTTGACATCCTTTCCATAAACTCTTTTTTAGCTACATGGCTGGAATTTCTCTAACAACTACAACTCTTGGAATGCTTTGAATCTTATGTTGTTGCCCTTTCTCATCAAGACAGGCTATTGTCTTGTTGTAACAGTCTAGAACAAGATGGTGTTTTTCCAACCAATCCATGCCAATTAGACAATCATATGAACCCCATGGTATGATGTTCACATCAAGCTTTGTGTTGATTCCATTCATGTCTATTGGACAATATTTAACTAACTCATTGATCTTTCTCTTAGCCCCTATGGCTAACTGAACTAACCAAGATTTCTTATGTTTACTCCTTTGCAAGTGAAATGTTTCAATAATGTTAGAGTTTATGTAACTATGGCTAGCTCCAGAATCAATTAAAATTGTTATAGGATCATTATTGATCTTACCTTCCACTTCAATCATGGGGGACTGATATTTTGCTTGCTTGTTGTCCAAGGCTACATAAATCCTTGGCATGCTTCCTCCCATGTCTTCAACTGTTTAAGCCTCCTAAATGTTGTGGATAGTCCTCATTCTTTCACATTTGTGAGGGCAATCCCTATATAAGTGATTTCCCTCACAACCCCAACATTGTACAGGTTGTTGCCATGGCCTTTTTCTAAAATAATATGTTGTCTTATGCTCATTTTGGGTTGAATGTCGTTTTTTATTTTCTTGGGATCTTTTCTTGAAAAAGGGGGGCTTAAAACATTTTTTCATTTGCTCCCTCTTACCCTTCATCTTGTCATTCCAAGTCTTTTGGAAAATTGGCCTCCCTCTACTATGCTCATAGAGATGCTTTGCTCTCCTCCAAAGTCTTGGGGTTATCATATTGTATCGTTTCATTGTAGAAGGAGGGTAACCCACTAAGAAACCTTTGGATTTTGACTTTCTCATATTTTATGAAGTCCACATACTTCAACAATTCAAATTATCTTTTCTCGTATTCATCCATTGTCATGCTTCCCAACTTGAGTTCAAAGAACTCTTTCATCTTCCTCTCATAGTAATGCTCAAAAAATATTTCTCTTGGAAATATCCTTTGAAATGTCTCCATGAGACCCTCTACTCATCAGGATGCTTGGCTTGTTTAAGCTGATCCCACCACATGGTTTCCTTTCCTTGCAAGTGGTAGGTTGCAATTCTCGTTTCTACCCTTGAGGGGTAATCATGCAACTAGAAATATTTCTTCATTTCCAACAACCAAGCCTCAACCTTTTATCCTACACTATGCTCACCATTGAAAGTAGGTGACTTGATTTTCTTAAGTTCACCTTGCAAGATGTCCCCCTCAAGCCTTCTCCTCTGTCTCCTGACATGAGACACACTTGGGTTGCTCCCTGGTCTTGTACTGGCATGAACTCTCCCAGTGGATTTCTCTAGGGAATGATGGCGCCTGCTCCTATTCCTTGACTTCCTGTCATTCACATGCTCATCTTTTTTGCTGTGGGATTTGGATGTTGTCACTTGTTTAGAACTAGCTTCTTGCTTTGTTCCAAATTCCTTCTGCAACATGTTCAAGCTCTGAAGTATCTCTTCTCAAGTCTTCATAATCTTCTCATTATCATCCTATAACTTCACAGTTCTCTTTACAAGCTCCTCATAGTTACAGGTTCCTGACCGTCTCTTCTTCCATTAGACTCAATCTCAACATTTCCCATGCTCACATGCAAACCTCTGAATTCCTCTTCCTGACTATAGGACCCTTGGGAATATTCCATTGTTTTGGTTCTCATATAAGAACCAAACTTCCTTTCTAAACCTCTAATTTTGCAGAAAAATGTGCATGCAAATAAATTTTTGTTAGACAAAAATATATACACACATAATTTTGGAAAAAAATGCATAAATTTTTCTTCCCTTTAATACCACCATTCATATTCTTTTGAGTTCACTGCAAAATTTACTTCTCAAATTAATTTTATGGGTTAATAGATGGATTCTCCTCCTCAATACCTTTCCATTGACTATTGGTTTTCCCAATTATGAGTTCCGAGTAGAAAGTTATGGTCTTCAGAATTTTTGATTGTTTTCCTTTTTTTAACCCTACATGCTACATGTGTCCTCTTTCTCCCCCAACACACTTTTAGGTACCCAAAATTCAAATCTAGCTCCATGCTTGAATTCTATAGTCCATGATCTTTCCATAGACTGCTCCTAGGCCCCAAACTGACTCATGGGCTAGGAGTTATGCCCTCTAGAAGAAATCTAGTACTGAAGTTTACCCTTGACTGTTTAGGCTATAACTTCTTCATACAAGCTTTGTTTTGCACTCAGAATAGATCATTGGAAAACTCTCCTTGAGATCTTTCATTTCAAAAGTAAAAACTTGTGTATTGGAAGTACACATAGTCTCATAAAATTTGATTTTTTAAAAACGATGTTTAGGCCCTCAAAAATGCCCTACAAGTTTGTGACCTCCAAAACAATATAATTTTTTGATAATTCATTGTTTATTATTGTTATGACACTGCTTTTTGTTCTTGGCCACTAGGGTAATACCTACCCTTCTCTTTGTGAAACTTCATATCAACTCTGATCCAGTCCACTTGATCCGGATTTATGCAGGAACACAATGAAATACAGAAATACACATAAACGCAGAGATGCAGCATAAATAAGATTTCATTTCATTAATAACAAATGACTAAAATATGTTTACAGACAGAATGGAAATAAACTAGCTAGGGCGCTGGTAGCTTATCTCTGAGAAGAGATGTGGTTGCTACTCGCATCCGTGAGAAGATGATTACAATGAGGCTCTGAAGGCCCTTTTACAATAAACAGGAATGCCAAAAGTCCTAAACATCCAAAAACCTAACCCTGGGAGATGAAGNGCCAAAAGTCATGTGGGCCCCGTTTGGGTAAGTTGGTGCATCAACTTCCCGGGGTCGTAACTTTTGCATACGATCTCCATTTTAGGCGTATGATAGCTCGTTGGAAAGATCTATCCGAGGCCTACAATGCCCGAGACAAAATGGCATCGTTAGATGCCATTTTGCGACAACAACATACCCAAAAAAAAACATCATTTAGGTCCTCAAAATGGCCCCGAAAGTTCAGGACCTAAAAAAACTGCTAAAAATAGTAAACTGTGCAAAAATTGAAAAACTGAAAGAAGCAATGGTGGGGGTTCAAGTGGAATAGGTGGGTGGCCACCAATATCCACCTGGATCATCACTGGCCCACCGAGGCACCGAGGGAAGCACCTTACCTTCTCACCAAACTTCCTTTCAATCTCGGTCCGGTCCACTGACTCCTCGCACAACCTATTATCCATCTCCTTGCCAACTCCAGTCCAGTGCGGTTCACCAAGGCATCGACCCACCAAGCAACCTTCCATACAAAAAATTCATGAATCAATGCCACACCAGCCCACCGACCTATCAGGGCACCAACCCATTGACTCCATGCAACAAATTCACGAACTAACACCACATCAATCCACCAGCCTATCGAGGCATGGCCCCACCGGGCCACTGACTCCATGAAACAATTTCACAAACCAACGCCACACTGGCCCATAAAATTAACAAGGCATTGGACCACTGCACACAACCTCCAAACCAAACAACCTACGGTCCAACGTTGGTCCACCGGGCCACCGACCCACTGGGGCCAACTTCAAACTCTGATACACCCTTCCAAATGGCTATGGTCTAATCCACTGGGCACTGGTTACCTCATCCAAAAGTTATGTTACATGCGGGCTCCATAGGGTTCTGCAACTCTCTATGCTTCACACATAAGTAGAAAAGGTTGGTATTTTGTTTATAAAATGTTCCATCGAGCCTTTCCCCATGCATGTGGGATAAATAACATAGATCGTAGATCAATGACCAGGGATCCATGCTAAGGTTAGATTGAGGGTTGTTGAGTGTCGATTTCCTATAATTCATAACTTCCAATTTCGAAGCCCAAATCAAGCAAATGATGGCTCTTTTTGGAAATTTAGGGCCATGGAGAATTACTTGAACATGATTTCCATGGCTGTCATGATAGTGTTAAACCAAAAAAATTCTCCCTCCAACAATATCCCGTAGCAAAAATAATTTTTTTCCCAAATGAAAAAAAAATCTGATCCAACAACGTTTGCGGTCATTAGCAGGCTAGTGTTGCAACCTTTTTCTCTGATACCATAATGTAATGTCCGCCAACTCAACCAAAGAATGCTACAATGTGGAAATACACACAAAATCAAAATTTTTTGCTGACCCATTTGTTGTGGCTTACTAACCACGATTTATTCACATTTTAAAATAGATTATGCTACCCAAAATTAAATGCATCTACAACAATTCTGAATGATCATGAATGCAACTAATAAACTCATTCACAACAACAAATAACCATTTACATAAATAGATTTAAGTACATAAATAAAACACATGAAATAACTCAGAAATAGATAAACACTTACCTTTTAAAACACTTGTGCAACCAAATGTTTGGAAAGGACGTTCCACCCAATCATAGTTTTGTTGTTCCAGATCTCAATAACAAGTCACCCCTGAGATGGGGCTAGGAATCCACAAGAGAAGGGTCCCTCTTACAGTCCACTCACAACTCATTATCACACAACCAACTAGTTTTCTCCTACAACTATCCCGAATTCCTTCCAACTCTCTTCCTCTTGGCCCACCCAACCCAAGGAATGTACCCCTTCACTACTCCCAGTCAATCAGACATCCCATTTGATTATCAGGGTCTCTCTAGCACATGCAACTAGGAATCTCTCTGTTGGGAACTACAGGGAACCTACTGTAAAAACTTCCAGTAACCAACAACACACATTTGTTGTTATAGTGCAACTCACTCAGGAGTTCACTCTTCAGGCCTAACAACCTGTTTCTTCAATTTCTAGCTCCAAAACTCTCCACATATGCTCCAACATGCTCCTGAATTCGTCCATCCTTCTTCCTCTAACTCTGGTGCTCTTTTCCCCTACTCTTTGCTTATTGTTCTTGCAAAAAATTCTAGTGTAAAAACTACCTAATTCCTCAATACAAATTTCCTATATTTTTAACTGCTCACATGATCCAGATTATTTTCGGCATGAAATGAGAGCGCATATATAATAAAGAAATGTATAGAGATACCTCGGATGCCCAATAATATAAAATAAATGTATCAGAGATGCAACCATAAAAACAGAGATACAGTAATACACAATTTTCTATTAATGAGCGAAAATGTACAAAGACTGTAAAAATACAGAGTGAAAGACTCGCTAGAATGGTGGCAGCTTATCTCTGAGAAGAGATGTGTCCGCTACTCACATTCGAAAGAAGATGATTTTACAATGAGACTCCAAAGGCCTTTTTATACTAAATAAAATCCAAAACTCTAACCCCGAAAGATGAAAATCCAACAATTTTGTGGACCCCGTTTTGGGTAGTTTGGTGTATCAACTTCCTAGGGGCGTAACTTTGGCATATAGTCTCCGTTTGGGGTGTACGATAACTCATTGGAAAGGTATCATTGAGGAGATTCATTTAGGGGGATCAATCAAAGCCTTTGGCTATCATTGAGAAGCTTAATCCCAAAAAACCTTCATTTAGGCCCTCAAAATGGCCCCAGAAGTTAAAACTGCTAAAAATAGTAAATTACCAAAATTGTTAGAAAAATGTTTTGAGCCAGTTGGAAAAGGTGGGTGGCCACCAATATCCACCTAGATCATCACTCTACCCAATGTTGATTGTTTCATCCCCATGCTTTCCAATAACTATGGGATGTGACTCTCACAACCACCCTCTTACATGAGTTTAATAATTGGGCTCTCATACACACAAGCATAAAATATAAGTCTTCCCCAAATGATAATAAAATTTAGAAATATGGGTTTGAGTTAATTCCCATAAATAATTTTTCCCTTGGACCCCTCTTAGACATTCTCTTCTCTTGTGGAAAACACATCCCCCATCTCTGTCCATATTCCTAATAGATGGTATCACATTCTATTTATTGAAATAAAAAAATACATTTTTCATATTACATTGATTGGCCATAGCCACATTCATATCTACCTTATGCATTAATTAAATTGGGGATTATAGTGGGGATGTTACAACTCTCACAAAATGGTTTTGGGTCTTGGTTATTAAATTGTTTCCTTATGTTCGAGGAAGATGAGCTCTTAGCCAATTAGACGTACTTTAAGGTCACACTTTAGGGTCAAAAGGTGGTTTCAATGTGTCACTTATTTCCCCAAAAACACATTGTGTTCCCTACCAATGATCACAAAGGCTCTAGCAATGGGGTCAAGTGTGTTCCTTAGGCACCCTACCTTAGACCCATGCATAAATCTAAGAAACATGAACCTTGTTGCAACTTAAGGTCATGCCAAACATTGATCTCTATTATTTTTTTATATGCATATAACTTTTACATATAAATATTAATACTATATATACATATACATATATATTTTTCCAAAGGAAAACTCTTAACTTGTTATTTCAAGAATAAAATTAAGTTACATTTTGTGTGTGCTAGATCACCCAAAATATAAGGCAATGCTTTATAGCCATATGGGCACCACTACTATCCATCCTTTTTCTCCTAACAAACAACATCAAACGTTCATTGAAGCCTTTGGAAAACAACATAGGATAAAGGAGTTCTCCTCCCAAGAGAAAACATGCAGACACATATTCCTATACAACATAAAAGCATATAGTATTGTCTCCCCCAAAAAACCATGTGAAATAACAATAAGACCATCTACATTAAATTCCAGGAATGACCCATCAATGGGAAATTATGCAACATATTGGAAGAAACATTACAAAGAGGAGCCCCCCACAACCCCTCCTCCAACAAACTCCTCCACATTAAGAAGACCAACAACCCTAGAAACAACACCCTTAGACAAGCCATCAATGTCATGTTTTAAATCCTTGAAACATGAGAGACCTTGATTTTTTAGAACCTTTCAACAATAAAAAACACTTGATCAAGAAGAGATCTAAAGGCAATGTTTGCATTTTGAAATATTCTTTTACCCAACAAATTCAAGATAGCTTGCAATTCAACCTAGTCATTGGTTCCGTACTGGTTTCTATACCCAGACATAGTTTAAAACAAAAAGAGCTTTCATTCGAAAAGAAAAGGACACCTCCAACTCCACACGACCTTGTATTACCTTGGCTTGTTTTGTAAAAAATCCTCATTGAACTAATTTGTTAGGACCACACACTATTTTAAGGCCTCATAAACAAATTTGATGTTGTGGAGAACTTCCAAAGGAGATGAATATCTACCTTGAAACATTATGGCATTTTTGGGCGATCCATAAGGCTTAAGAGACTACACAAGGGATCACTTTTATGACTAAGGTCTTCCATCCATGATCTAAAGGCTTAACCATAGAGTTTCCTTCCCACTTCTCACCACCATAGAAACTTAGCAAACATTTCAATAGTGAATGGAAGACATATTCATCATTAATCTTACACAAAATGCATTGCACAAGACCTTGCCAACATCTTATTACTAAGGGGTAACCATAGGGATATTCATGTTTTCATAGGGGATTTCAATTTCTAGAGTGGCTTCTACCACAAATTGACTTCCTGGGCCTCTTCTAGAAACATAACTTTATAGCCCATGCTCCCTAAATATTCTCCATTTGGAGTCTAGGGCCACACAAGAAAGTTTTCCTCATCCCTGAGGTGAATATTATTATCCACCTATTCCATTCAATTTCATCATCACCTAACAAGCCAAGAGAATGAACATCCCTCCAATCATGATTCTAGAAAGAGCCTCTTCTCAAGATAACAACCTCTGCTAAAGTGAACAATCTCATACGTCTGAGTCCCCCCCCCCCACCCTACACACACATAATTTATTTTTTTCCCAAGGAAAACCTCATGGATCCTTTATCTTCCTTGGAATATTTAGATGGAGGGAGGCTTAAATGCTAGCCACAATAGCCATTAGTAATGTAGCGAGACTCGACCAGACTTGAACCCTAGTCAGACTAAATCCAAAGACTTTACAGGGAACTCCGGCTTGAAACACCATATTCAAACTATTTGAGCTAACCCAACGAACTTGTGTGTGCCTGTGTGTGATGATAGCCACAAATCCCATTTAATAAAAACTCTATAATTTATCAAAGAAAAAACTTCTTTTTTTTCCTCTAAAGGTGGCAAAACCTATCATAATTCAGTTGTCAACTGACAATGAGGCAACCATCATTGGCTGCTATCCATGAATGTAGGCAAACTAATCACCTTGCCACTTGAAATGACCTGCTAGTGGTTCATAAGGGGGTAGAGTTCCACTCCTACTAAATGTCTTTGGGTCTTGGGCCATTAACCTGTTTTCTTACAACCAAGGAAGACGAGCTCTTATCTAATTTGATACACTTTTAGGTTTTACTTTAGGACCAAAAGGCAATATCAAACTAGATAGTATTCGAAGGAGTTCTATAATGAAAATCAAACTTTTCCTTTTATTTACATATCTAAATAAAATGAAGGGATCATATGCTTTCTAATAACATCTAGCCTTAATCCCATACATGAAACCAAATACTACCTATGACAACTTAACCTATGACCCCGAAGAAATAATACAAAACTAATTCACCCAATATATAAATTATTTAATACAAATTTAAATAACCACCATAATAACAAGTGTTGCATGACAACTTAGTCCCTGCGAAGTAGATTTGGAAATTGAGATGATAGGTGACACCCTAACACCCTATAATTATTATAACCTATGTTCAAATCAATACAAATATGTTAAAAGATAAGGATTGAGGAAGTTAAAAACATATATTTCCTCCTTGAAAATCACAAATTCAAATAGAGAAGAAAATAAAATATATATAACTAAAGACTAATTTTATACTAACAATTTAATAAATTTCACATAATTGCTTGCTCTATATATAATATGTGTTATATTACTCTAATTAAATTAAATAACAAATAAAATAAAAGCTAATTTAATACAATATTGTGTAGATATCTATCACATGAGTTAATTCAATATATTATTGCCTTGAAACATCTCATAAGTAAAAATTATTAATAATAAAATAATATTAATTAGATATAATATAATTTTAAATAAATATTAATTTAAATAATAAAATAACTCACTATTAATATAATAGTAAACTAAAATACATATTTATTTAAATAGCAAGATAGTAATTAACTTATGTTTTTAATATGTTTATGTTGAAATAAATAGCAAGATAGTATAGTAATTAACTTATGTTTTTAATAGTTTCTGAGGTGTAGGACATTCGGTGACGGAGTGTGTTGTTAAGCCACTTCGTGATGTTAAAGTCACCGGTGTCACCGGTTTGAAACCTACGGAGACAAAAAATCCAACTATGTTAAAAAATCCAACTATATTAACGGGGACAAAAAATCCAACCATGTTAAGGGTTGGTGTAGCTCAGAGGGTGAAATCGTAGCCAACATATCCCGCACAAATTAACAAACAAAAAACTTATGTTTTTAATATATAAACTAAAATACATATTTATTTATATAACAAGATAATAATTAACTTATGTTTTTTATATCTCCATGTTGAAATAAATAGCAAGATATTAATTAACTTATGTTTTTTATATGTCCATGTTCAAATAAATAGCAAGATATTAATTAACTTATGTTTTTAATATGTCCATGTTCAAATATATCTTCACTCGAGTGGGTCACTGAACACTACGTTATTAAGACGACATATGGCGAATCAGTTTCATGAGAGGGCATGACCAGCGAACATTTGTCTGTGAAACGTTGCTTCTACAAGTGAAAATTATCTAGTCAATAAATATGGACGGTTTCTGATTCAATTAATGAATATAGACTATTGAGATAATTAGTTGTTTATACTTTCCAAATATACGGGGTGGCACTGAGAACATAATCCATTAACTATGCAAAATTTTAGACATTGAATAGAGAAGGTTGTAATAAGACTTTTGTCCCGTTCGCCGGTGTTAATATTAAATTAAGAAAGAAATGGATAACAATAATGAAAAAAACACATTACATTTTTTATATTTTTTTTCTTATTTATTTATAATTTATTTTATTGATTATATAATTAATTTGTCCCGTTCGCCAGTGTTAATATTAAATTAAGAAAGAAATGGATAACAATAATGAAAAAAACACATTACATTTTTTATATTTTTTTTCTTATTTATTTATAATTTATTTTATTGATTATATAATTAATTTTAAATATTCAAATATGTGAAAGTAATAATAAAACTTGAAATATATTAATTGATTAAAAACAAAAAAATAAATATTTTTATTATATCAAAAAATATTTATTTATTTTCTTAAATTAAACATTATATTTCATACATAAATTTAAAATAAAAACAAATTGATATCAAAACATAAATTTAAAATAAAAACAAATTAATATCAAATCAATAACGACTCACGCCTCATGGCTATACTTCCTTGAAAACACTAATAATAAGAAAATTTCCACTTCAATAAATTAGGAGGAATATTTTGTCATGTGCTTGTGCTCGATACTTGAGCTTCTCTGATGTCAAAACCAACCGCTTCTAAATCACAAATGTCACACACTGCGACATTTTCCTAGTTGGAAACCAACCGCTTTTAAACCTCAAATGTGACAAACTGGGACATGTTCGTTTTATTTTATGTTGTGGGTTAAGTGGTGCAATGGGTACCTAGCTTAGAAGAGTTGTAGTAGTGAGGAAATGGA
>ML796639.1:43321-67443 GCA_009831015.1 Picea engelmannii
ATTAGGAGCGCTTCCAGGTCAGTTAGTCGCTTGTTTGTTTACTGCTTTTATTAGTAGTTTAGTTCAGATATTAGTTTAATTAGATTTATAGAATTAGTATATTAGATTGTTTAATTTCAGTAAATATATTAGATCGTTTAATTTCAGTAAGTTTATTTTTTATTCATAAAATCAAAAATCAAAAATATCTCTGGCTGTCTTAGGACCGAAAGCATATGAGTTTTGCAGGTTTTAATTAAATCTGTAGGTTGTTTATGGTGTACATTTTGTGAATAAGTAATATTGCAGCTAGTAATTAGATAGTTGATTTGAGTTATTATAATATTAATTAGTAGATTGTATATAGATTAGTTAGTAGTTTAGTTTAGTTTTATTTTAATTTGTTTAGTCAGTTTAGTTTGTTTTATTTATTGTTAGTTAGTTTAGTTTGTTTTATTTAGTTTTAGTTAGATTAGTTAGTTTAGATTAGTTTTCTCTTTGGTTCTCTTAAAGACCTTAGAGCAGCCAACGGAGCCGCTAAACCTGTTAGGGTGGTCCATTCCAAACGGCTTGGGTTATTTAGACAACCCCGGATCGGTTCCACTCTCTCAGTTGACAGACGGTCAATTTCGCCCGTCAACACGTAGCTACTGGCATGACAATATTCACAAACAACCATAACTTGTTTTCCTTGAGAACACTTGTGATTCTAACCTTCCATTGCAGGTAGTTGGAGATCCTCTCCAGTCTATCTTCAAACATGATGCTGGAAGTCATCTTTGTTCAGTTGAGAAAAACCCTCTTTTCCCTTCCTTCTTCCAAGCAAATGCCCCAACAAATGACTCGCTGTCCAAGTGCCAAAGCTGCCCACTGAACTTCAAATCCCTAGCTTTGATACCATGTTAAAAATATCAATGCCAACACTTAGTCAATAATAGGTTTCAGCCTCCTATAATTATTCACCAATATAGCAATATGACAACATGCATATACTTGACTATGAGTTGAAGCACAAATAACTAAGCAATTTGAATTTAAAAACAAAAACGAAATACTCATAAATAGTAGGCAAATTCACACATTTGACACCATAAATCTAGGCTATGCCATAGTAAGAAACCGCTTGGAGAATAACAGTTCAATGAGATTTTATTGAGCTTCTAAGAGAACATTTCTGCGTTGCAACAACAAATACAACAAATAACTTAGAGTTGCAACAACAAATACAACACAAAACCCAGAGTTGCAATAACTAAAATAATTTAGAGAATACACACAGAACTTATCTCACACTCCCAACAAATTTTTGTTAGCAAAACAGTGCATAAAATCAGCCTTGAAATTCGTGCCTTTGTTGTATGGCCTCCATGACCCAATATAGTCAACACAAGCTTCAAAATTGTCTTGGAAAATGTGCCAAAATGTTGTTGTTCTGTATAGTACACAACTGTACGATTTTCTCAATAGAAAAACCCTTAGAAATCATGCCAACTGGAACATAAGTGGCACCTAGATTTATGTGCCTCTTTTTCTTGCTGTACGACTAGCCTTAACTGTTGTACGACCTCACTATAGCAGGTGTACGGACTGATAAAAAAAATGCTGAACTATTTCTCCTTGGAGTGCATGCCAATCCCTCTCCTAGGGATGCGTGCCAACTCCCTTTGCAACAAACTCTCTTCCTCAAGCTCAAAGTCTCTTGGGATGCGTGATTCTTCAGCTTCCACTCTCTTCTCTTCTAAAAAAGTGTGCCCCCTCTCTCCCTCATGAGTTTCCTTTAATCACGTTTCGAAATGTAACTGCCCTAGCCCTTGGTCTTCCAATGAGATTGACGGTCAAGATTAGATCTTTCCCTCATGAGATCAACAATCGTGAGTTAATCATTCGTTGAGGTCGCTTAAGTCACTAAAGTGATCCATAACATCATGAAGTCACTTTTACATTTAAAAATTAAAAGACCCAACTTTATAAAATCACTTTATAAAGTTACTTTATAAAAACACATTATAAAGTCACTAGGGAGAAAGTGTGCTCGGTGACTTCTGCATGCTCAGCGCCGCCAATGCAGAAGTACCTCCGAGCTACCAATTCTAACACACTTGTTGTCAACATGTCTATTACTTAAATCGTGATAGAGATTGACATGAAAGATCTATTATTCTTGATTGGCTTGGGTGAAACCAACATGCAAAGGAATTTATCAATGCATTGCTACGGTTGTAGTGGAGTCCAAGTCTTTTCATTAATCGATCATATGGCTAAGAGTTTCATGAGAAGGACCTCTAGAATAGATCCTTTGGAGGTTTTGTTGTTGGTGGCTTTGTGGTTGGTGTGCCAGATTACAACATATCCTCTCTAGTGCATTTGATCAAATGGAGACTAGCATGGATTAGCCGACAATGTGTAGAGGTGGATATATACATTGTTTGCTGAGTGATTACGTGAAAAAAAATTGTTGCTACTATTGCAATTGTAAATAGCACGAAGCTCTAGTTGGAGAGACATCTTGAGATGGGAGTCCAAGCATGAAGTATTCCCACAATGAAGGCATTTACAATACAACTAGTAGCAATGAACGAATTATGACAATTTGCCTAAGAGGATAACACTAAAAAGTGACAAGTACTTAGTGCTTCCTTGACAATTAGACAAAAAAGGGAAGTATTGTTAGGATATTTATACACTTAGGGGTTATTTAAGATCAACTTGGTCTAATGTGTCTTTAAGTAAAATTGGGTTTTTTTAGTATGCATAATTTTTTTTATAGTTATATAATCCGACGATCACAATATGTTCTAGACATAAAGTGATTTGATAGTTCATATTCTCCTCGATACTAATGACTATATTGATTTGTGGATTAACAACGAATTGGTCCATGATCCCTATTTAAAGAGCATTGAGGGTTTGTTACCATATGATACACATTCATATAGTGTGTTCCAACTAAGGAAGAATGGGGCACCCCTCATGGACCCCATATGTACATGTCATGTAATTTCTCTAAGCTAGAAAGGGGGCACCCCTTTTGGGCCCCACCTAAGTGATTGTAATGAAGTTATTTCAGCCAAAGTTTAAAAAGGGTGGTGACCCTCATGGACCCCACCAAGATGCATTGGACCAACCTTGTGTAACCTTAGGAACAAAGAAAAAGGGAGCACTTTTTAGTTGGGCCAACTTCTAGAAGAAGTTGGGTGCCCTTTCTCATGCACATAGCTATTGTAAAGTCACTGTTGGGGTTGGATCTAAGCTATTTATGTAGCTCTCTTCTTTAGGTGATGGTTGTTGAAGGATTTGATACTGGAGCTCTCAACTTTGGGATTGGTTTTTTGAGTCTATTGAGGGTAGTTGGTCATTCTAAGGCACCCTAGAGGTTGGAGTGCGCCCTTTTATTTTTGTAACTCTTATATGGATCTCTTCATCAAGTATATACTGCTGATTTTTTTGGTAACATTGTTCCATTTTTTCAAACAAAATTGTCATTTGAGATGTTTACTTGGTTGCAACTTTCACTAATGATTGTAGCATACATTTAAGAAATGTTTCATGAGAATTTCTCAACAATATTGTACTTACATTTCATCTACATTTGTAGAATGTGTTAAGGGGGTTTCGGGGTATCTTTTAAGTCATTTGTTAGGTTGGATCTCAGTCTGGTTTTGCAGTTGAAGCACCCCTCTTAATTTGAAGGTGACTCCCCTTTGGTACCAAAGACCTCATCTACTCTTTTCTATGACAAGGCACTGATAGCTTTCTTCTTCAACCACAAAGAAAACCACCATTTAACTCACCCTTTTTGGGTTATAGATCTGGAAGAGCACCCTCTTTTCACTCTCAGGGATTTGTTACCCTTTTTTCTCAGCCAAAGAATCATCATTGTTTCTACCTTAAGAGCCGGTGAATTTTTGTTGGATATTTTGAATATGTCAAAGGTTATAGATTTATTCAACCTCATTCAAATTAAATTATTATTAATGGAGATGTTGTTTCTACCTTAAGAGCCAATGCATTTTTATTGGATATTTTGAATATGTCAAAGGTTATAGACTTATTCAACCTCATTCCAATGAAATTATTATTAGGGGATATGTTAAGTTTGATGAAAATCTCTAAATCCTATGAGCCTAATTCGATGTTTGTGCCATCTTCGGCCTGCGAGCCATCTTAGGAATTTGTGGCATCATCCCAACCTTTTTGTTAGTGATCTTATTCTAGTTTCTTGTTCAAATGATGACAATGAGGATGAAAATCCACATCTTCCTGCTCCTCTAGTGGGGTCCATTGAACATGAACTTGCACCAACACCAAACCTTCCCAGATGGGTCTATACAACACATGAAGTAGCTGGTGATCTTGCTGGTGTTCCTATAGATCAATTCATACACATTCACATTTCCAATGAGCCTCCTCTTTTTTGGCTTAAGTTTTAGAGACTCATGATCCAAAAACATTTGCAGAAGATTTTGGCCATCCAAATTGGGACACAACAATGAATGAAAAATATCATTCTTTAATGGTGAATGATACTTGGGATATTATATCTTTTCTGAAAGGAAGAAAACTTGTCAGATGTAAATGGGTGTATAGAACCAGGTATGCATCTGATGGAAGTATTGAAAGACATAAGGCTTAGTTAGTTGCCAAAATATTTTCTTATGTTGAAGGAATTGGCTATAATGAAACCTTTTCCCCCTATAGCCAAAATGAATTCCGTCCGCCTTGTTCTATCCCTTGTCGCCTCACATAAATGGGAGGTCCATCAGATGGATGTTAAATTTGCCTTCTTGCATGGGGATTTGAAAGAATAAATCTATGTGGAACAACCTCATGGCTATGGTTAGAATGATTCCAACCTTGTATGGCACCTTATTAAGAAATCTCTTCATGGTCTTAAGCAAGCTCCTCAGGCTTGGTATGTTAAAATGGATAGCTTTCTTCTTGATACCAACTTTTCTAGATGTCATTTTGACCCCAATATCTATACCAAGAAAGTAGGAAACCATCTCATAATACTTGTTCTTTATGTTGATGACCTTATCCTCATTGGTAGTGACCCTAAACATTTAAACCCGGTGAAATCCATCCTTAAGAAGAAATTCTAAATGATAGACTTAGGTGATTTGCATTATTTCTTTGGCCTCCATGTATTGCAAACTAAGGAAGGAATTTCCCTTTCCTAGTCTAAGTATGCATGTGATCTTCTTTGTTTCTTTCACATGGGAGATTGTAAACCAACTCCTTATCCCTTCTTGTTTGGAGTCAAACTTGTTGCCACTTGTACTACACCCGAAGTAAATGCCACTTTGTATTGTTAGTTAGTTGGTAAAATTTTATATTTGACTCATACCTGCCCTGATATTTCCTTTGTTGTTTGTCTTGTTGATCGGTATATGCAAATACCCCATGAAATCCATTAGAAAGCATAAAAAATGATACTTCAGTATATCCAGGGTACAATTTAGTTTGGGATACATTACACCGGGGGATGATTTTTTGGTTGGTTTCACTGATTCTAATTAGGTTGGAGACCCTGATGATTAGAAGTCTACTGTAAGATATGTTTCCAATATTTGTTCTGGACCTGTCACTTAGGCTTGTAAGAAATAAAAAGCTCAACAGGCTCTTGCTCTTTCTTCAACATAACCAGAGTATCAAGCAAAAATTAACACAAGTCATGAAGCCTTGTGGCTTCGATGGATCCTGTCCGAGTTTGGATTCCAGCAATAGCATCTAACCACCCTCTAGTGTGGCAATCAGAGTGTCATCAAGCTCACCAAAGATCCATTTCAACATCAGTAATGCAAACACATCGAGCTACATATGCACTTCATTAGAAAGCTCATTCAAGATCATGTTCTTGAAGTGCTATTTTTCCTTACAGATGATCAAGTTGCAAACATTTTCACAGTCTCTTACAAAGGTGAAGTTTTCCAAATTTTGATATAGGAGTTTAGGAAGTTTCCATTAAGGGGGGATATGCTCTAATGCATCCTTCCATACTCTATTGTGTCACCCTTTGTAAATCCTCCAATCTTGTCCCAATTTGTTCTTAAAGGGGGATGTTAGGATATTTAGACAATTAGGAGTTAGTTAAGATCAACGTGGTCTAATGTGTCTCTAGGTAAAAGTGTGTTTATTTAGTATGCATTAGTATGAATTTGTAGTTATATAAATTGACAATTAAAATATGTTCTAGACATAAAGTGATTCGATGGTTCATATTCTCCTTGATACCAACGATTATATTGATTTGTGGCTTAGCATTGGATTGATCCATGATCTCTATTTAAAGATCATGGAGGGTCATTTGTTGAAGATCGATTATGAGAAATCCTTATGTATAATATTTTTATTTTGCATTAATATATTGCCTCAAGTGGCCACGTTGGTTAGGGTCGTGGACTATTTCTGTATTTGATGGTTTTAACTATGTAAAAACACTGATGTACTAATCTTTGATCTGGTTGTGTGAGTGGTTGTTTCAGGTGTTTGACCTGTGTGGAAATACCATGTTTTGTCAAACAAGCATGACGATTCCAAGAACAAAAGGTAAATAGTGTTTGTTATTGCATTGTTTATGAAGGAAGTTGAGGGATTAAATTACTTTTTTAGAAAATGTTATGATTGGTCAACAATATGCCACTTTCAAAGTCTCAAGAGTTGATTCATGATGAAGGGTGTAATGTAATTGGTGCAATTTGATCCACATGGTGTTCACAAAATTATTTTTAAAAGTGTCTTTTGTAATGGTAAAAAAAGGAAACCAAACATGAAGCATAAGGAATTTTTAAATTGTAATGTAACCTTCTAGGAAAGGTTAGGGTGCATGGTTGATGTTACCCAACACCCAAAGTTCAAAGTGAAGGTTGAGGGTTGTCAAGTTTATGGTAAGAGGTCAATTACAAGTCATCAAGAATGGGGACATGGTGTAGTGAAATTGCCTTTTATGATGTGATTGGTGACATGGGAAATAATCAGTTGTCATAAGTCCCCCAAAAAAGGGATAGTGTGCAATGCCTTTTTTATTTGTTTTTACCAAGTTGTAAATGAGAGGAGTTTAAGAGGGAGTACCTCCAACAATGAATAGCTCTCATAAATATGTCCGTGGTGGGAACTTGGGACTAACATCGAGTTGCCTAAGCAAGGATTTGTTCATGTTGGAATTATGTTCTCCAATAGTAGGCAAGCTTGTTTTGTAGGTTATAGACCATTGACAACAAAGATGAAGGCATTGATTATGTGCATGACTCCAAAGGAGTAAAGGAAGAAAAAATTAGCAAAGGAAAGTGTTATGGTCATGTGGTATTTGCATCAAAAGAATAATGTAATTGGGAATATGAGCATAATGCCTATATAGGCATGTGTACCCCTGGTTTGGTTATGTTGCATTCGACTCATGTTCTGGTATTCAATAATGGTTATGTGGCATTAGACTCATAGTTGAAGGTTTGATGTTCATTGTTGAGTTTCCCTGAAGAGGAGGTTGTTCACTTGTACAAGGAGTTGTTAACACTTGTGTGTTGGGTGAACCATTTGTTGGCTGTAGTCTTTGGGTGATGTTGTACTAGGTGTGTTGGTATCAGGTAATATTCAAGGAACAAATGTCAATAGAGAGCGAAGTGCATTGGTTAGCTCTTGGAAATTTTTGATGGAGTTGTTTGCACATTCGGGGGGGGGAGGTTCATCAAGAAATTGAATGAATCATATATGTGGACTGGCGGTTATGATGGTTGGATGCCCATGTATTCTAGTGGATGATTGTTTTTTTATATGGAATTTTATAGTTTGATGGTGACTCTATGCTCAACGTACGAGATACAAATACTAGGTGAGACCAAATGCAAACTTTCAAGTGTGGGAGCATCTTCAACATTTGAAGAAGCATTTGTTGCAGTAGATTAGATAATGATGAAGACCTCACCTTCCAGTACAAGTACTCATTAATGTTGATGATTGCACCTATGTGAGACATTCTCCAGCTTACAAACTTGTGAGATGTGGATCATTGCAACTATGTGAGTCTTTCTCCAGCTTACAAACCTGAGAGAAATCCTCTAAGAAGGGTACGTGGTTCCTACCTGAGACAGAGATGGAACGTAGAGATGACCTCCTCCATTCAGAGAGTTGAGAAGAAATCCAGATGATTATCCAGTGGGAAAGGCGATTTGTTGAGTTAGACGTGCCTGTGGCTGAGCACGAGGTGAATGTGTGAAATCCCAAAGTGTTGGGTGCATAGTCATGAGAACATAAATGAAGATGATGTATTAGCCTCCTCTAAGCAATAGAGTTGACAAGAAACTCCAGATGATTCTCTTGTGTGAGGCAGTGGGAAAGAATATCTATAGAGTGGACGTGCCTGTGGATGAGCATAGGTGAACGTGTGAAGATCTGGTTCTTCTGTGTAATGCAGTGAACCAAAGATATGGACATCCCTATGGATTTTCCCCTAGTGGATGAGCACTAGTGGGTGTATTAGATCCCTTTCTATATTGTTCAAGAGTCAGACCTGCCTGTAACCCTAATTGTAATGTAAAGGGTACATGTCGGCCCCACCTTAATGTGATTAGTAATAAGTGTAAAAGATAATTAATCTAGATAATATTAATTATAAGCTAGTGAGGTCAGCCCTGTTGTGCCAATAGACACTTCTGTTGACAGGTTCAGGTTAGTATAAGTAAAGGTAAATTCCCCATTGAGAAAATATATCTTTCATGTGAGTTTGGAAATTTCAGCAAATACACCTTCTTGGGAAAAGTGCGCACCTCTCTTGGGCGCTAGTATTCTAGGGTTTGAGCACTATCTTGTGTGCTAGGTATTTCTTGGTGGTGAAGGTATTTCTCTTGAAGAATATAGCAAAGGATTTGGCTGGTTTTTCTTCTCTTGTTGAGAAGGTTTTCCCAGAATACTTCTTGTGTTCTTGTGCATGGTGCTTCTTCTTGTGATCTTGGTTGCTGCAACATTAATGGATATGGTTAAATGCTAAAAATGTAATGAACTTCATGCTTAAACTTTCTTATTGAAAAATAAACATGTTATCAGAGCATAGGTCTTGAATATCCCATTGCACAAGCACTTTCCATCCTTTCTCTCTCACTTCTGCAGAAACCGTACGACCCTCCTAGGGTTTCCAGAAATTTCGTACGACCCCCTCTTCTGAGATTTTTCAACACTCAAAACTTGGATGATGGGGATAAAAATAGAATAGGAGTGTATGGGATCCTTTAGCGCACCTCCAACAGGTCTCAGATTGCATTTCCATGCATTTTGATTTTTTGGCTCTAAGGGTTTCTAGGGTTCTGCAAATTTCTGCAGATTTCTAGTTTTAGGGTTTTTGCAACTCTTTGAAGAAGCCTTCAAGATTACATCTATTCTTATGACTTTCAAGGCTTATTGTTGGCATTCATAAGTCCAACAAAACCTAAGGTTGCTATCCTAGCCTAGATGTTAGGTTTTCTATCCCAGTTGATAAGGGTTTGTGAAGAATCTAAAATTATGATAAACATACCTATGGAAGATAAGCTTGATGGATCAAGCAACTTCAAGTTCCTGGAAGACAAGAATTTAGAGGAAGAATTATTGTGGGCAATACAAAAAGGTGACACTATGACTACCCTCTTCATGAAGATGTCAAGAGGATAAAGATCAATGAGGTGCTATTGGAGAAATCATATCAACACCCTCAGGTATGCACTTGTATATATATTGTTTGTATCATTGTCATGAGAGAAATTGCAGGAGGAAGGAACCTTCTTGCTGAAGTCATGGATCCAGAGGGATCTCGTTGCATTCAGAAGAACAACACATTGGAAGTGAAGACCCCAGGTTTGATTTTTGAAATTGTCATTCCTCTAACCTATATTTCTAAAGTTTGCTACATTACAAGTAGGTGTTGTAGTTGTGACAACAATCCTTAAATTGTTTTGATTCTAGAGATGTACTCATTATTCTCCTTTAGGATATATTCTTGTTTTGGTTCCTCTTTTTTTCTTGTTCCAGATAGGTTAAGAACAAATGAAGATGTTTATCCTTCAGATGGAGCCACTTGACTTAGAGGGAGTCAAAACTATTTTAGAAAAAGGAAGAATAGAACCATCATTGAGGAAACCAATAAAATAATGCATGATCAAAATCTTTCTATGATTATATGGGCAGAAGCATGCATGACACAGTATATGTTCAGAACAAGAGTCTTCACCAGACTTAAAAAAAAAACCAAAAACTCCCAAGGAAGCCTTCACCGAAGTGAATCCTGAGATTGAACACTTCAGGATATTTGGGTGCCTAGTGTATTTTCATGTACCCAAAGAGAAGAAGTCCAATCTAGACCCTTCAGGAAGAAAGGATACGTTATGGGATAAACAGTGAATCTTGAAGGCATTCCAGATTGACATCCCTGGTCAGATACAAAATGAGACAAGTAGAGATGGTGTCCTTGAAGAAGAAGACAACCTTTCAAAGATCTAGAGAATCTCAGATGGAGATTGACAATGAGACAATGCCTTCTCCCCCTTTTAGTAGTTCAGAGGGAGACAAACATTATTCTAGCTAATCTAGTTGCTCTAGTTGATATGTTCAGAGATATTGCAGTAGGGCATAAAAGGCCTACCTAGACTCACTCTGCAAGAGGCAGAGAAACATACAAGCCTCTCAAGGCACATCTCGGGAAAGCAAAAGAGATTTTCAAGCTATCCTTCAGTCATGAGCCACTTCATTAATTTTGAGCCTCCTTGTCTTGGATAAGCAACATCAGAATAGGTATGGCAAGATGCCATAAAAAAAGAGTACCAGTATATCTTAAAGAATGATGTATAAGATATTATTCAGGGACCAGAAGAGAAGTCTGTAGTAACTTCCAAGTGGATCTATTAGATCAAGAAATATAAAAAGAGATCTATAGCTAGAGGTTTCTCCCAAACAGAGGGAGTTCTCTATGATGAGACACTTGATCCAGTAAACCTGACACACTTCCATCCATACTACCATCCATGAATTGGAAAATATATCAGACAGATAGATTCTTGATGAGCTTGGATTTTAGCAAGAGTGTTGTTGATCCAAACCTATATTATTATAATGTTGGTGACGAGAGCCTAATTTTGATGACTTATTCAAAAATACTTGTTGTTGGATACAAGTAATCCTTGACTTCTGAATTCGAGATGAAGAATCTGAGTATGATGCACTACTTCTTGGAACAAGAAGTATAATAGAGGACCAATGAGTTTTTCCTGAGTCAAGGAAAATATACAGTGAAAATATTAAAGAAGATCAGTATGATAGAATGAAAAATCCACCGTTATGGATTTAAAGAAAAAAGATTGATGATGATTCAGATGAGATTGATCCACTACTGATTGGATCACTGATGTATCTGGCTAACACTAGACTTGATTCATGCCATGCAGTGAATGTGCCTAGTCATTTCATGAGTCAACCGAGACAGACTCATTAGACAACAAAAAAACATGTATTGAGATATATATGAGACACAGTTGGATATGGCCTGAGATATGCCTCCAGTGTGAACTTGAGTTTGCAGGATATGTTGATTAAGATTGAGCAAAAAGTATAGTGGAACGTAAGAGCACATTCGGTTGTTGTTCTACCATGAAGGTTTCCATAGTTTCTTGATACAGCATGAAACAAAACTCTGTGGCCTTGGGTACCACAGAGGCAGAGTATATATCATCGAGTATGTAAAGCAATGTGGCTTCACAAGCTTCTGATAGATTTACTTAACCATGAGATGGATCATATGATGATAACCAACGATCCATGAGTAAATCTCCTTGAGAACCCATTGTTTCTTGATGGATCGAAACACGATGAGATGAAATGTCCTTATATCAGAGATATGATGGAGAGGAAAATTGTACACATGAAGTACCTTCCTACACATGAGTAGATTGAAGATATATTCACCAAACTAAATTGATGAAGAAAGCCTCCCTAGTTGAGAGGGAGTGCTGATGACTCCAGCCAAGACAAAATTCAAAGTACATCCTTGTGAGACTTGGCATGATGAAAAATGCCTCCCTAGCTGAGAGGGAGTGTTGATGATTGTAGCTATGTGAGACATTCTCCAGCTTACAAACCTGTGAGATGTGGATCATTGCAGCTATGTGAGTCTTTCTCCAGCTTACAAACCTGAGAGAAATACCCTAAGAAAGGTATGTGGTTCCTACCTGAGACAGAGCTGGAATGTAGAGATGACCTCCTCCATTAAGAGAGTTGAGAAGAACTCCAGATGATTATCCAGTGGGAAAGGCAATTTGTTGAGTTAGATGTGCATGTGGCTGAGCACAAGGTGAATGTGTGAAGTCTGAAAGTAAAGGGTGCATCATCATGAGAACATAAATGAATATGATGTATTAGCCTACTCTGAGCAACAGAGTTGACGAGAAACTCCAGATGATTCTCCTGTGTGAGGCAGTGGGGCAGAAGATCTGTAGAGTGGATGTGCCTGTGGACGAGCACATGTGAACGTGTGAAGATTTGGTTCTTTGGTGTAATGTAGTGAACCAGAGATATGGACATCCCTATGGATTTTCCCCTAGTGGATGAGCACTAGTGGGTGTATCAGATTCCTTGCTATATTGTTCAAGAGTCAAACCTACCTGTAACCCTAATTGTAATGTAAAGGGTACATGTCGACTCCACCTTAATGTGATTAGTAATAAGTGTAAAAGATAATTAATATGGATAATATTAATTATAAGCTAGTGAGATCATCCTTGTTGTGCCAATAGACACTTATGTTGACAGGTTCCGGTTAGTATAAGTAAAGGTAAATTCCCCATTGAGAAAATATATCTTTCACGTGAGTTTGGAAATTTCAGCAAATAGACCTTCCTGGGAAAAGTGCACACCTCTCTTGGGCACTAGTCTTATAGGGTTTGAGCACCCTCTTGTGTGTTAGGTATTTCTTGGTGGTGAATGTCTTTCTCTTGAATAATATAGAAAATGATTTGGCTGGGTTTTCTTCCCTTGTTGAGAAGGGTTTCCCAGGATGCTTCTCGTGTTCTTGTGCATGGTGCTTATTCTTGTAATCTTGGTTGCTACAACATTAATGATTATGGTTAAATGCTAAAAATGGAATGAACTTCATGCTTAACCTTGCTTATTGAAAAATCAACAATTAAGGGGTAGAAATTAGAATAGTTAACTCATACTTGTATTTTTGCCAGTATTTAGCCACATAAGTTTGTTATTGTATTGATTATTGTCAAGTAGAGAGTGTTTCCATGTGAGTATCCTTCTTGAGTGGTTTTAGGAGGTTGTTGAATGAGAGCTAGATTAGTTCCTAGTTTAGTGTGTGGCTGAGATATTCTTTTAGTTAGTTATGATTATGATTGTGTCTATCTTTAGGCAAGCCTTCATGTATTTATGTGTGTACAATTATATTATTGACTAGAACAATCAACACAATTTTGTTTTGGAACCACCCCTATATAGGAGATGAACAAAATCACCATAGAGGATATCTACATGTAATTTGTACAAGTCAATTGGATAAACCCTCAAGGTTGGTTACGTCCGAAGATGGCCTTCTATGTTGAACACTTCATGGTTATGAGGGATGGAATCATTGTTCGACCCTATTTCACACTTCACCATTAGATGCATGCTCTTTAGATCTCCCTGGGTCAGTTCAGAGTTGGATCTCATAAACTGCGGATTGATATTGACCATTAGATTTATTGATCAGACATGATATTCCAACTATGCCACCTTTGAGAGGTTGAGATTGAGAGGCGCAAACCCCCTTCCCTCCAAAGGGCTGCTTGACCTCCTAGTCTTGGATCGTTGAATATTTGAGTCGATGTGACTCCTTGGGTCCCTACGGGCACCCGAAAACACTTAACCCATACACATGGGTTCCTTCTTGAGTGACCACGACTATGACCATGAGCCTACTTCCTTTGCAGTTCTAACTTCAGGGATATCCCGAATCCTTTCCTTGCTTCTTCCCGAAACACTCAACTCCGAGTCTTCAAACTTGCACCACGCATCTCCTCAGATTCACCGGCCCCACAATGGTTTGGACTTCGCGACCTCGTGAACTTTAAGTTCTCACCCGCAAATCTCCAATCTTCCGAATATCGAACTCTTGGATCTTTTGCCACGTGATCCTCTGCGACCAATGGTCGAGATTGGATCACGACTTTGGACTTCACGATTATCCTTTGTCAAGTTTCTAACTTGTCGAACCTCCGAAGTACCACAACGCTTCACGATTATCCTCCTCCTCACTTTCCCAGATCTAACGGTCTGGAATCGTTCGTCTCATCTGGAACGAATCTTGCTCACTTTCTTCTACGAGAAATTCAAGGACTCCTTCCCTTGAAGAATTCTTCCGCTCTTCCTCCTCAACTTTCCTTCTTCGATTTGTTCCTCTAAACAATCTCTTCGAACCTTAGTCGAATTCCTGGTCTTCGCACAAGTTGTAACATACTTTCATCCACACTCACTCTTCTGTGAATGACTTCACACTCCTTGCGAATGTTCTCCAATCGCTTCTATCTCCCATGACTGAAATCACGCTATCCTTCTCAAGCTTTCGAGTTTGAAAACTCGGTCATGCACTCCTTGCAGACACACAAGTTCTCGTTATCTCTTCTAAGCTTTCGAGTCAAAATAGACTCAGTCACACACCCCTTGCGGACACTATGCACACATTGCACTTGCTCAATGAAAAGAAACAATTGAAACTTATCTACTCCTCACAAATGACTCATACATTCAACAAAACAAATGCAGTCATGGATTCAAGAACAAAAATAACAGAGAATTGAAAAATAACATAAACTCTACCATTCATTCAGATAGACATATACTCAATACACATTTGGGACAATATATCTCTGTTATATTCATCCAACAGAAACTTACATATATTCATACAACATGTTAGCGTCAGAAGTCACTCCTGGATTGCTTGCAGAAGCAGAGCCCGATGCCCATCAGTTCTATGTCACGATTTGTTTAATGGGGTGATTGGATATGTAAAGACTCAAGAAAATATGTCTTTAACTCAGGAAACCGGGCCTGGTATGTAGAAAGAAAGGGAGTTCTTGATCCAACTTCCATCAGTAAGAGGATTAAAGGTGGTAGATGGAAGACTTGTGAGAAGGGTGAACAAGATTGCCTTGGGCGACAGGCCTTCGGAAGCTTGAGGATGAAAAACTCAGAAGCCAAGATCCTCTTGGTCCGGAGCTTCAAGGAGCTGAAGAGTGACTTGACTGGATCCTCCAATTCCAAGTCGTTCAACGCTATGAAAATAACAGGAATCGATTAGAAACAATGTAACTTTTACAATGATCCAACCTACATCATCCTATAACATCTACAACTTGACTGGATCCTCCAATTCCGAGCTGTTCTAACACAGTAAACAAAGAGATGGAAAAGAGGCTGACATCCATAAAGTAAGAAATATCCAATTCCTTGTACATTAACTAGAGCGACCAACGCTTCATCAAAACTTTACAATCGGGAGCCTTGCTCAACCATCGATCCTTACAAAAATGGAGAAAAAACCTACATATACTCAAAAACAACCACAGTAGCAAAAACAAGACGCTGCATTAAAAACATTGCGTCTGCATGTCTTCTGACAGTTTGCACATGCAGACTCTGGCCGATTGTGCACTCAAGACTTGGAGTCCCCTTGGCCAAATTCGGGCGGGTATTCTTTGTTAGATGCCACCTTAACTGCGCATGGCTCCTGCAGGGGGAGTAGCCGAGCCAGTAAATGCCGAGTTAGCGTGTGCAGAACTCCTCCGGATAGTTGAGAACTCGGTATGGCTTTTCTGGAAAAATGGGTACACAGGACCCTCTTGAGCAGACCGCTTTCCAGACCCTCCATACCTCACACTTAATGAATGAGGAGAGGTTTCAACCACCCTCTCTCGCCTTCATTTACTCCAAGCAAGAAACAGATTTGAGGTACGATCAAATGGCACCTGGAGATCGCGATGAACCCTTCGGCGACTAGACACGATGCCTTTGGCCCCCTTTGCACATCTCTTCTTATTTCCCAAGTGACCACGGGCTATGACCCTATGTTTGTCTGCACAAGCGCTTTCGACGTTCGCGAATAGGAGGGAGCTGACCCTTGCTTATCATGGTCACGATGAGTGCAAAGGCGGAGAACCTAATTGTGTGCCACACGTTCCTCCAGGATGAACGGCTAAGATCATGCTCGGCGCTTTGGGGCCCACCTTATCAAATGATAAACATTAGCGCCCCTCCTTTAGGCCTGCTCCTCTATGACCGAGCGCCAAAACCATGGGCCTAATTCTGGGCGCTTTCGTCGTTTCGGGATTCGAGGTTTCGAGAAGTGAAATGACGAGGAACGCTTACCCCTCGAACTCCCGAATGTCGACGTGACACAGATGTTCACCGCGCGTCATTCAGATGAACGACCTAGATAGTATTCATTATTATAAAGGGGGCCACCCCCATTTATAGGCTCGCTTGATGTGACCTGGTGCTAAGACCGTGGACTCGGCTCCAAAGGTGCTTTCTGTGTTTTTTCGATATACGATTTTAGCTGTAAAGAATGGGAGGCTCCATGTCTCTCGAAACACCAATCCCCGATACACCGACTGGCCGCCACCTGTCCCAATTGGATCAGACAACCCAGACTTGCCATGAACTATGGGAACTACCCTTCATGCTAAATCCCGGACAACTTGACAGCCCCGAAAACTCGATGACCATCGATTTGCTTTGTTGGTGAATCTCGGCTGCTGACAACCAACCTTTTGCTCGCTTGCTTGACTTGTAACTGGTAAAGGGATTCTCCCGTGCTACGCTCGGGTGCTTCTCCTGCGACTTGCAGACTTGAATACTCTTGTGCCCCGGACAAGAAATGTTACTAACATTAGGCTCCATGGGGGATAGAGTCGTCCCTGCGATGCTCTAAGGACTCATTTTGCAGTTTTAGTGCCTTGCTGTTGGGCTATGGAGTCAGGGTCAAAACATCCCACTGTTGAAAATACAAGCCGAAAAATAAAAGCAACAAAATAAAGATACATGCTCAAAGGATCTTATTTATATACAATCCTAAACTAATAAAACACTTTACATGGGGCTAGGTGAAAGCAGATTTCCACCATAGCCATTCAAGCAACTTCCTAGATAGAAGCTCCTTCCTTCTGTCAATGATCATCAATAGATGGTGTAACTGTGACAGTAGAACGATTACACTCTTCAACTCCTCCTTACAGGTAGGAGTTTAGATGAAATAGGGCGACTCCAAGGAATAGGGGAAATGCCACTCCATGTACTCGCCGACAGGGTCATAGAATGAGTGGCGAATTTTGGAAAATTGGCGACATGAAGCCTCCCCTGCTACACAACTGTTCTCATGTGGCTGAATATCTTTGAAAAGCACAGGTGATTGGACAACTGTCGTATGCTCACTGATCTTGGGTGGTGGCTGCTCGCTGACTAGCTCTGGATAGAAAAAGAAATGTGCGCTCAACTACTCCTCTGGTTCCTCCTCCTCTTGTAAAAAGGGAATGGTCTCCCGATCCTTCTCTTCAATCCCAAATGTAAATACATCATGGGAAATCTCATGAAGGAATAAAGAACAATCCTCTTCTACAATGGCTTCTTCGTTTAAATCTGAGACAACAGGGTCATCGGGGGCAGATGCTAATGCATCCAAGAAATCTTCAATAATATCTTCAAAAGATCTACTTAGATCATCTTCCTCGAAGACTGAAAAATCCTCTTCGCTGTCTTCAGATTCCAATTTTGCACACTGGGGAGTGGGGAAAATCACCTGCTCCACTAGTTCACTTAGGTCATCTTCTTCCTCCCAGGCTGGAAAATCCTCTACACAGTCTTCATATTTCAACCCTTCTAATTGGGCAGAGAGATATTTCACCTGCTCCATCAGCTCACTCAGGGAATCCTCTTCCCCCCTGGGATATTCATCGCTTTCATAACCCACCTCTGATGCAGACGAATGTGGAGGAGAAAGTATTGATTTCTGATCCAGGTCATCAAGACCATCTTCACAGCCTACGTAAGAAATAGCTTCATTTTGTATAGAGTTGTGGTATCCCTCGCCATGGTTATTGCAAATTAACTTGGAGGGATAAAACTCCTGACAATAGGCGATGAAAGCTGCATGAAACTCTGAGAGTGAAGAAATGCTAGCAGGGGGTAAAGAATGATACCATTTACGCGCATCCCCTGCTAACGAGAACATGAACATCTTTAGTAATACATCCTCTTGATGTATCTCCCACTGACACATGAGTTCATGAAACTCACTGAGGTCCTGAGCAGGGTTGTCCTCTTCACATTTTCCAAATATGGGCAAATAATCACCCCATTCATTCAGAGAGGGGACAACATTAGGAAAACCAGGAATAGCAGAAAAATTAAAAGGAGCAAACCTGCGAGCAAGGATTTTCTCCATATCGAACCAGTGGAGTCGCCAATCGATCCTTGAATCATGGAGTCTCCAGGTGAAATATCCACAACTTCGAATGTGTCTGGTCCTTGTTCACCATCAAAGGCCAGATCCTAACGTTGTTGTTACCCCAGGAAGCTTCTCAGGCTGAGAAAGCAACTGCTAAAACCTTCTCGAGAAAGCTCCTTAGGGTCGGCTTTCAGGTGTGCTAACAATAGCCACAGCTGAAACATTGATGTGGAAACCTTGGAGTCGCCACAATGGAGTTTCCAGGTGCACAGTAGCAATCTTGAAGGGCTCTGATGTCTGATGCACCTTCATAATCAGAGGCTCAATGTCGTTCTTCCCAGGGAAAATCTTCAACTTCGTCCCCGACAACGGCGCCAGAAATGTTAGTGTCAGAAGTCACTCCTGTATTGCTTGCATGAGCAGATCCTGACGCCCATCAGTTCTATGTCATGATTTGTTTAATGGGGTGATCGGATGGGTAAAGACTCAAGAAAATATGGCTTTAACTCAGGAAACTGGGCCTGGTATGTAGAAAGAAAGGGAGGTCTTGATCCAACTTCCATCAGTAAGAGGATTAAAGGTGGTAGATGGAAGACTTGTGAGAAGGGTGAACAATATTTCCTTGAGCGACAGGCCTTCGGAAGCTTGAGGATGAAAAAATTAGAAGCCAAGATCCTCTTGGTCCGGAGCTTCAAGGAGCTGAAGAGTGACTCGACTGGATCCTCCAATTCCAAGTCGTTCAACGCTATGAAAATAACAGGAACCGATTAGAAACAATGTAACTGTTACAGTGATCCAACCTACATCATCCTATAACAGCTACAACTCGACTGGATCCTCCAATTTCGAGATGTTCTAACACAGTAAACAAAGATATGGAAAAGAGGCTGACATCCATAAAGTAAGAAATCTCCAATGCCTTGTACATTAACCAGAGTGACCAACGCTTCATCAAAGCTTTACAATCGGGAGCCTTGCTCAACCATCGATCCTTACAAAAATGGTGAAAATGCCTACATATACTAAAAAACAACCACAGCAGCAAAAGCAAGACGCTGCATTAAAAACATTGCGTCTGCATGTCTTCTGACAGTCTGTGCATGCAGACTCTGGTCGATCGTGCACTCAAGACTTGGAGTCCCCTCGGCCAAATTCGGGCGGGTATTCTTTGTCAGATGCCACCTTAACTGCACATGGATTCTGCAGGGGGAGTAGCTGAGCCAGTAAATGCTGAGTTAGCGTGTGCAGACCTCCTCCGGCTAGTTGAGAACTCGGTATGGATTTTCTGGAAAAATGGGTACACAGGACCCTCTCGAGCAAACCGCTTGCTAGACCCTCCATACCTCACACTTAATGAATGAGGAGAGGTTTCAACCACCCTCTCTCACCTTCATTTACTCCAAGCAAGAAACAGGTTTGAGGCCGGATCAAATGGCACCTAGAGATCGCGATGAACCCTTCGGCGACTAGATCCGACGCCTTTGGCCCCCTCTGCACAACTCTTCTTATTTCCCAAGTGACCATGGGCTATGACCCTACGTTTGTCTGCACAGGCGCTTTTGACGTTCGCGAATAGGAGGGAGTTGACCCTTGCTTATCATGGTCGCAATGAGTGCAAAGGCGGAGAACCTAATCGCACGCCATGCGTTCCTCTAGGATGAATGGCTAAGATCACTCTCGACGCTTTGGGGCCTGCCTTGTCAAATGATAAACATTAGCGCCCCTCCTTTAGGCCTGCTCCTTTGTGACCGAGCACCAAAACCATGGGCCTAATTCTGGGCTCTTTCGTCGTTTCAGGATTCAAGGTTTCGAGAAGTGAAATGACGAGGAGCGCTTATCCCTCGAACTCCTGAATGCCTACGTGACACAGATGTGCACCGCGCGTCATTTAGATGAACGTCTCAGATAGTATTCATTATTATAAAGGGGACCGCCCCCATTTACAGGCTCACTTGATGTGACCTGGTGCTAAGACAATGGGCTCGGCTCCAAAGGTGCTTTCGGCGTTTCGCCGATCGACGATTTCAGCTGTAAAGAATGGGAGGCTCCATGTCTCCTGAAACACCGATCCCCTATACTCCGACTGGTCGCCACCTGTCCCAATTGGATCGGACGACCCAAACTTTCCCTGAACTATGGGCGCTACCCTTCGTGCTAAATCCCGGGCAACTTGACAGCCCCGAAAACCTGATGACCGTCGATTTTCTTTGTTGGTGAATCTCGGTTGCTGACAACCAACCTTTCTCCCGCTTGGTTGACTCGTAACTGGTAAAGGGATTCTCCCGTGCTACGCTCGGGCGCTTCTCCTGTGACTTGCAGACTTGAATACTCTTGTGCGCTGGACAAGAAATGTTACTAACACAACATTTCTCTGCATCTTCCAACTCTTAGCTTACAATGACAATCTACATACTAGATTCAACAACCTCTCCTCGAAAATAATAAAAATGATTTATACAAAGGGACTCCCTTGAGTTTTTCCCTCCACCTACTCTACGCTATCTTAATGGAATTGAATGCCATCAACTACTTAACACTTATTACAATAAATATCGAGTCAGACAGATAAGAGCGCAAGCTCCAAATTTTTACTGCGATCCGATTCATAAACCAAAATACATTCCCCCATCAGTCTTATGTGATGGTTCAAACTCCAGTCATTAAAGACACTCATAACTCAAAAGTTTTGTCAAATATCACAATAAATACATTGATCTTTTGAAATTCAAAAATGCTTCAAAATATGTGCTAGTGCGCCAAGCTGTCTTCCACACTTGTGCTCTGCTAGCGATGCTCCTGCATCATTGAGGAGCACTTCATCTTCCATTTCCCGGTTTACTATGAGATCCGAGGATGGTTCCACTATCTTTTCAAAGAGATACATATGCTTAGCGGTTTCTTTAGGTACCCTGACCAATGGTTCCTAGACTTATACATGCAAGAGGCCCTCCATATTCACTCTTCTATATTCCAACCACATTCACATCCTATACCAACTTCCACCTAGTCGATCACTTCCTTTTTTATGGTGTTCTTGACTAGGGGTACCAAACGACAGTTGGATAGGGATGACCCCATATTAATGAGGACACGAGGCACTATTTATACTTCTGTGAGGCTCCAACGACATCACCAGAATAGGCCTCATATTTGCAGAAAGATCAGTTTTCAGAGCATATCTCCCAGGTCAGAACAATAGGTTCTTCCTCCCAGACCACAACACAACATGTATTCTAGCTCCTCCCTTGATTATTCTTCTGGACAAAGATCTATTTTGAGTTTTCTATATTCAACCTCAGATGGTAGGATAAATGATTCTCGTGGACCTGAGTAGACTCATACTATTGCCACCATAGACTCTAGTTTCCCTTACTTTGTACATCTCTTTCCTGGATCACTTCTCCATATTTGGCATTGGACTATTAGCATTTAGTTTAGACTTCTCTTCTATTTTAATTCCTTGTTCTTGTTTTTATATAAGAGTTGTCTTAACACTCCTGCTTTGTATCAAAATCATTGTACCTAACAGTCCCATTGACCTACTTTAATGGTCATTAGTTGGAGATTAATACATTTATCTTATCTTATCTTATCTACTCATATTTTTTAATAGTCCATAGAAGAAGAAGGGGAAGCATTAGGAAAAGTAGTTTGCAAGGAGTGGGGAAGCCATAGTGGATGAGTTGACATTCAATATAGAGATATCCTTCTCCATGGTTTCTTTTATTATCCATCAATACTACTTCCAGTCCTAATTGGAATGTGAATAGTGAATTGTCCAAGCACAACTTTCAACTAGAAGATCTTTAATGAATTTCAGGAGCAAGTACACATGCAAGTGGAGTTGTGGTATGTGGATAATGGGTTGTCCAAGCATACGACTTTCAACTAGAAGATATTCATTAAGTTTCAAGAGCAAGAAGGCATGCAGGTGGAGTTGGGTGATGATTTTATCTATCTAGTGACTATAATGGGGACCATCCCTTTTTGAATGCCCTCAAGTTATGTTCTTGATTTGATTGGATTTCTGCTTATTTGCAGTTTAACAAAGATTTTTTTTTCATTTTTTGGCGGTCAAAGTTGGGAAATGTGTAATTTATTTTGAGGATTAGTAGTGCACCATTAGAGATTTTAGCCAAAGCAGTTATCAAATTTTGGCTAGAGGTGTGTGGGGAGGCCTTTACATGGTACTTATTAATCTAGTGAAGTAGCATAGTCTAATGCATGATGGTCGCAAGTTGAGTAAGCTATGACATAAGTTCTTTGGCCACTTGCACTATGAAGCCCTTCCTTTTTTGAAGGATATCATGCAAGGATTGCTCAACTTCAAGGTTGAGAACATTGGAGTGTGCAAGGGATGTTCACTTAGGAAACTTTTCAAAACCATGTTTCCATCCAATGAGAAGAAGTCAAGATATATTTTTGAATTGATACATTCATATTTGTGTGGAGTCATGTTATCTTCCTCATTAGTAGGTAGTCTTTATTTTGTTTTCTTAATTGATGATTCCTCATGTAAAAATTGGATTGATTTTTGAAGACTAAGGAAAGTGTTCAACAATTTCACAAAGTTCAAGGTCTTGGTTGAAAATCAAACATGCAAGAAGATCAGAGTGTTGAGATTTAACAATGGAGGAGAGTACACTCCCAAAGAGTTTGATGTTTGTTGCAGAGATGCAAGGATCAAGAGGGAGTTGACAATGTGTTGCAACCTGCAACATAATGGTGTTGCAAAAAGGAAGAATTGATCCATTATTGAGACTGCAAAAAATCCATGATCCACAACATGGATTTTTCCCATGTGTCTTTGGGTAGAAGTGTGTAATATTTCAATGTACATTCTTAATAGATGTCTTCATACGATTTTGAAGGAGAAGACACCAAGAGAAACTTTTATTGATGAGAAACCAAAGGTATTACATTTTTGTGTATTTGGTTCTCTTGTCTATATTCATGTTCTTGAATAGAAGAGGACTAAGATAGAACCCTCTAGTATCAAGGGTGTTTTTATTGGTTACAATGAAATATGTGAAGTTTGTGGAGGATGGATGGCCCTCCAAGTCTCAGGAATCTCCTACAAAGATTGAATAAGATAATGCTGTTATCCCACTTGTTAAAATGAATGAATACAAAAAAATGGATTCGATCAGTTTAGTCCCAGTGAAGGAACCAAGATCTCTAAACCTACAAGTATAGTGAGATCGCTAAGATGGATCACACACACATTACTGTTAATATTTAAGACATTATTATAGATGTTTTCATTTCATTAGATAACAATAGTATAATCCAAGATCACTGAGAAATAGACAATCACAAGAGACACAACATTTATTCTGGGAAACCCTCTAGGGGAAGAAAACCCAACAAAACTTCCTTAATATAGATAGCTAATACAATGCTAAGAGATCTCTTATGCTAATACAGAAAGTCCTCTCCTAGATATGTGCCACTCTCTCTCTCTTTCTTCTCCGGTAAAAGATCGTAACTTGTCTCTCAAACTGAGCAAGTGAGTTGTGTCTAAGTGAGGTGCTAGCCTCCTTTATTTATACAAGTCTGGCATGTGTGAAGTGTCTCTTCACTGGCAGGGCCGACTTCTCAAATTGGGTGGGTAAACCCACCTTTATTATATTTCTGGGTCTCTTTAATATCTGCTGGGGCCGACTTCTTATTCTGCCTATTACAATTGTCTTTTGACCAA